>OU964976.1:4737614-4740114 GCA_918808275.2 Dolichovespula sylvestris
TAGCGAATCCGATTTCGATCGGTCGCGCGGATGCCTTATCGAACGAACACAACGTAGAGAGAGAAAGAGAGAGAGAGAGAGAGAGAGGGAAGGGGGGAGAGGGGGAGAGAGTCCATGTCGATATTTCCTTGTTCGACTAGAATCCCTTAGGGAATTATGGGCGCGTGGATGAAACGAGGAAACCGAATGTGGAGGGACGGGAGAAAAAGGAACGTAGAAAATCCCGATCTGGATTTAATTCAGGATGGACTACGTCGTGTCCTAGCTTCCGTTCGATGTCCATCGTCGATACCTTAGGGCATTTCAAGACCTCTCTCTCTCTCTCTCATTCATTCATTCATTCATTCATTCATTCATTCATTCATTCTCTCTCTCTATCTATCCTACCTCTCCGACAGTCTCTTTTTTACCTTCTATCAATCTAACGGAAAGAACGTTTTCTCACTGAACCGACCGACTCGATTTCTATCAACTATACTATCTAATACGAAAACTCTTAAGTTACATTAACGAAGGAAAGAGAAAAATGATGGATTTTCCTTATTAGACGACGAATTTTTATTAACAATTAATGAGGAGGCAGTCGTATTAATTGTATCGATTGAACGACACGAGACGATTTGAAAGCTAACGACATTCACTCTATGTCCTTCCTCTTCTCACTCATAAATCCCTTTTGTCGTTTCATTCTATTCTTTCGTCGTTTTTATTAATCCTTCGAATTAGTATATATATATGCGAACGCGAACATACCGTCGCGTGACGAGATCATTGGATACTTTTATGAGACGAATGAAATGTGATCAGAAGATTAATCTCGTTCTCTCTTTTTTTCACCGTTGCTTCGAAAGAGAGAGAGAGAAAAAAAAAGAAATAAAAAATAAAAAATACAGAAGGAAAAGAGAAGAAGAGATACAACTTTATGTCCCTGTTGTCCTTTTTGTTTATTACTTCGTGGATTTTACACGCACACGGATACACGGGGACACGCAAAAGTATCCTTTGAAAAGCTATGAGAATGCAGTTTTTTGATCGGTCGGTGCATTAGTACACGGTTACCGTTTAATCCGCTTACGTTATCAGAGAAATCTTTCGTTTTGTGTGTTTTTTTTTTTTTAATTTGTTTTCCTTTTTTCTTCTTTTTTTTTTATTTTATTTCATTTTCGTCATCACCAATGAAAACTAAAGAGTTAGTAAGAGAGAAAGAGAGAGACTAATATATATATATATATATATTTATGTATATGTATATATATATATATTTATGTGTATATACATATATACATATATAGAGAAACATATAACTTCAGAGTCGATATTCGATGGGCACAAGAGCATCTCGTTCAAATTAACTTTGATTGATTGTTCGGTTTTAATTGAGCCGTTGTTGCACATTCTCTCTCTCTCTCTCTCTCTCTCTCTCTCTCTCTCTCTCTCTCCCTCCCTCCCTCTCCCTTCTGTTGACCACCGAGTTTGTTTTTTCTTTTTTTTTTTTTCTGTTATTTATTTACTTCGAAACAGACCCCCGAAAAATTCTACGCACGACCGCGCTATGAAATTAATTAAAACGGAAACACGTGTTGATCTTATTGACGACGTGTCGCACACTTCGTTTGTGTGCGTGTGTTTATTTTTTTTTTGCTCGACCCTCTCTCTCTCTCTCTCTCTCTCTCTCTCTCTCTCTCTCTCTCTCTCTTTTTTATTTTACGGCCTTCACAAAGATCGCGTCAATCGACGGTTAACGAGGATGTGAAATTGCGAACGTCCGCGTAAACCATACATAGATCGTACGTACTATTTTATAGATTGGCTTATCATTTGTTCTTTCTCCCTTCGTTCATTTATTTACGCGTATAAAAAATTAGGATATATATATATATATATATATATATATATATATATAGCATAAAAATTTTTCTTATAAATATTCGTAATCTAATTGCTTTATTCGTACTAATGAACCAAAAAGAAATATATATATATATATATATATATATATATATATATAAAAGAATGAAAAATTTTTTTTAATGAGGAAAAAAAAATACAAATATCGAAAGAGAGAGAGAGAGAGAGAAAGAGGGGAGGGGGGAGGGAAATAGATAGATAAATAGAGATAGATACGCGTGCGTAAAATCGTAAAGAGATCAAACGAATAGTTAATCGACAATATGTATCTTTAATAGCTAATTAGCCGATTAACGTAATTTCCAATAGTATTCGATGATCGGTCCTTTCATCGAAAATCTCCTCTACCTTCCCCTCCCAGTGTCCCTCTCTCTCTTTCTCTAGCCCTCCTCCAGCCTCCATCTCCTCCTCCCTTACCGTTCGTTCTCTAAAGCGTGAACGAACTACGGCACGCATACTCACGGATTCAACCATCATCCTCCTACTCCCTCACCTCCACCTCCTCCACCTCCACCTTCACCACCATTACCGCCTCCTTCTCGTCCTCTTCGTCCTCCTCTTATTACTATTCGTCGATGGCACTCAGGAATTG
>OU964976.1:4750114-4760114 GCA_918808275.2 Dolichovespula sylvestris
CTGCCCATCGAGCGAGAAGATTTCTTTTCGCTCGCCTTTCCGGGCCGTCGATCCTACTTCTCACACCTCCTCCTCCTCCTCCCCCCCCTCTCTCTCTTCTCCCTCTCTTTTTCTCTACCTCCTTCCTCATTCTAGCAAGCCGGAGAGTGAAGCGCGGGGACGCATGCTTCCCTGTGTTTTATGCAAACCTTTGGGTTTTATGCAATGAGACTGCAATATCAAACGCCGCGAGAAGAGGAAAGCGAGCAGAGTGCCGCTGAATAAAATATCTAGCGCGTTAAAGAGAGAAAGATATATATATATATATATATATATATATATATATATAAATATAAATCCATAGATAGAGAAAGGGAAAAAGAAAAGAGAGTTGAAGCAACGGTGGTGGTGGTGGTGGTAGTGGTGGTGGTGTGAGAATGAGGTTTAGGTGAAGGTGGAGGTGTAGTGGGGAGGGGTCAGAGTTCGTCGTAAGGATAACTTCGCGCGTAGGTCACGTTCGTTAAAGGTTTCACCAAAAGCATTCCTCCTCCTCCTCCTCCTCTTCCTCCTCCTCCTCCTCCTCTTCCGTATTTATTTCCGACATTGTATAAAGAGGACAAGGATGTCCGAGTAACGTCGCTTTACTTACTACACGACTATATCTTCTTTTGATCAATTTAATAATGTTTTATTTTCTGAGCGATTGGAGTTTTTTTGTGCAGGTATTATATGTAAAGAAAGAAAGAAAGAGAGAAAAAAAGGAACGACAACAAAAAAAAAAGAAAAGATAAAAGAAAATCAGAAAGAAAAATGATTAAATAGCAGAGAAATCTGTATGTATGTATATATATACACATATGTTTCGTTCTCTTTGTACACTTTACGGTATGGTGTTTTCTCTTTTATCTTTCTCTCTCTCTCTCTCTCTCTCGAACATCATCGTCATAGTTTATCGACTATCAGAATGTTCACGTTCACGTTCATGTTCACGTTCACGTTCACGTTCATGTTCACGTTCATGTTCACGTTCATGTTCACGTTCGTTTCACGTTCGATGATACAAAGGAAGGATTATTTACGATCGAACGATGGCGTTTGCTATAGCTTTTACGCTACCATATTCACGTGATACGTATGCAAGCGTTAATCTCGAATGGTAACTACGAGAGAGAGAGAGAGAGAGAGAACGTGTGTTGTTTGAGCTAAACTCTCTCTCTCTCTCTGTCTCTCTCTCTCTGTAATTTTGAGTTCTAATCTTCGTTATACTTTCGTGCTTTATTATTAACTTTCGTCGTTTATTAGATAAAGATCGTATACGATACGTTGTGAATAATGTTATGGAACGAGAGAATTATACCCGGTGACGGGTTTACGTTACAATCGTTAACGAACGCAATCGATTGGATATTTGTTCGGTCATTAATAATGATCGATTATTAATTAATTCCCTTTGTTAATAATAGTAATAATAATAATAATAATAATAATAATAATAATAATAATAATATATATATATATTTTTTTTTTAATCACGAGGTTCGATAAATACGAAATTTTTATTAAATTTTCTGATCGATCTCGTTCGTTCGTTCATCGCAATCGTTTATAATGAAACATAAGAAAGATTAAAAACGAGATAAATGAAATAAAAATAAGCAGAAGAAATAAATAGACACGAACCCGTCAAAAAAAGAAAAAAAGAAGAAAAGAAAAATCGATTCTCTCGTTGTAACCCATAAAGCTCGGCGTCAATTAATACAATAATAATAACGATGATAATGATAATAATAATTATCGTAGATTTTCGTTAGTTTCAAATGATAAATAGAAATTTTTCAAACAGATGTACGTTTGGTACAAATATATTACGGTATAAATGGATAAGTACGTACGTACGCACACACGCACGCACGCACGCATGTTCGCACAATCAAGGAATGATATTTTCTCTTATAGTAGGGACCTTTCGAGAATTTCGAAAGCTTGCAAGATAGTAGAGAGTAGAGTAGAGTAGTGTAGAGTAGAGTAGAATAGAACAGAATAGAATGGAATAGAATAGAATAGAATAGAATAGAATAGAGAGAAGTAGAGAAGTAGAGAAGTATGTATCAAGAGGTGAACGGACAAAGCGTGTCACCGTCTTCTATTTCACTATACATACATTCATACATTTATACATACATACATACATACATACATACATACATACATACATACATACATATATATATAACCTTAGAGAGAGAGAGAGAGAGAGAGAGATAGAATCAGAACACGCGTACTAACGTCGATCGGCAGCTAATCGAGTAAGGTTCGCCTAATCCATGCTAGGATAATCGAGCTTCCGTTGGTGTTATCGCTTAAGGGTGGATTAATCGAACGTCGTCGTCGAAAGCTCCTCGCTATTTCCTAGTAAGTACGAAGAAGGTATTCGAAGGTCGTCCTAGAAGTAAGTAGAGAGGATAAAGACAGACTGAGAAAGAGAGAAAGAAACGGAGAGAGAGATAGAGAGATAGAGAAAGAGAAAGAGAGAAAGATAGAGAGAGAGGGAAGAAAAGAGAGGGATGGATGTATGTGTGTGTGTGTGTGTGTGTAGATGAAGAGAAGGAAGGAGGATGAAGGGCAAGTTTGAAACTTAGATTAGTGTCACGTGCCTCGCTCGTTGATCCGAAAGTAAGAGATGCGTGTGTGCGTCTGTGAGTGAGTGAGAGAGAGAGAGAGAGAGAGAGAGAGAGAGAGAGTGTGTGTGTGTGTGTGTGGAACGTTCCATGCAAGGAAAAGAGGGTAGCTGCCTTAGAAGCAGAGAGAGAGAGAGAGAGAGAGAGAGAGAAAGAGATAGAGATAGAGGGTGATGGTGGTTCCGAAGGGTGATGGTGATGGTGATGGTGACGTGGTGGTGGTGGTGGTGGTGGTGGTGGTAGGATACGGTGAGAGGGGTGAGCCCGTAACGTCACGAGCCCGAGGTAGCTTAACCGACAAATCCGACAGTAAGACCCAACGAGAAATCTCTATTTCCGTTGAACGCGATGTTTCCACGCTGTTTCCACGTTGTGTTTCTCTGGTCGATCCGGAATGATTATATTTTGTCTCTCTCTCTCTCTCTATCTATCTATCTATCTATCTATCTATCTATCTATCTATCTATTCATCTATCCATCTATGTATGTTTGTCTATCTGTTCTTCTTCTTCTCTTTCTGTCTATTATAACTAATATATCTATCTCGAATTCGCAGAATTTTCTCCCACTAAATTAGCTACCCTAAATACGTTCAAACGTTTTAAAACTTATCCGATTCGTAGTACGTCGGGTTAGTGAGAGATTGAGGAGGGTGGGTGGCAGAGGAGGGAGGCTCGCTTACGTTACAATATACAGATATACAGATAGACAGACAGACAAATAGATGGATAGATATTAGATTAGGAGAGAAAGAGAGAAAGAGAAAGTGGGATGGATAGTGGGGATGAGGCGAGGGGAGGAAGGAGAATGTTCGAGAGATGCCATGTTCTTCTTCTTCTTCTTCTTCTTCTTCTTCTTCTTCTACGCCGAAAGGATTTGTTTGGTAAACGAATCTCTTATTCCTTTCGTTATTCTTTCGTCCCCTCCTCCCCCCCGTCTCCCGTCCCCTCCCTACCTGGGATAGGATACGTCAAAAGTGTGCGTGAAATCAATGTTTTTCGAGAAAACATTCAAAATCCCCGTTTCAAAACGACGTTACAAACTTTACGTATATGCGCTCGAGAGAGAGAGAGAGAGAGAGAGAATCCAGTCGATTGGCGGTGAGTAATCTTTCCGTTCTCTACTTCGACGAGTATGCTTCTAATGTATGTATGTATGTATGCAATATATGTATGTATGTATGTATGCAATATATGTATGTATGTATGTATGCAATATATGTATGTATGTATGTATGCAATATATGTATGTATGTATGTATGTATGTATGCAATATATGTATGTATGTATGTATGTATGCAATATATGTATGTATGTATGTATGTATGTATGCAATATATGTATGTATGTATGTATGTATGCAATATATGTATGTATGTATGTGTCTCTTTCTCTTTCTATCCTTTGTATTTGTCGACAGTGTACGTTTGGTTTAAACTCTTCGTTCGACGATACTCTCTATGGAAAAGGAAGAGAGAGAGAGAGAGAGAGAAAGGGGAGGGGGGTGGAATTTTGCTCTTTCAAGTCTTTTACATTGGTCCTTAGAAACGAGAAACACACCCCGAACGTGTACGTTCATTCGTTCGTTCGTTCGTTCGTTCGTTCGTTCGTTCGTTCGTTCGTTCCTTCTACTCCGTTAAAGCACATTTAGCTTTCGTAACAATAAGTGTCATTTAAAAGTGCGTGTTTGCATATTTAAAGCTTTTGCAACCATTGTTGGGGATAGGGAGAGAAAGAGAGAGAGAGAGAGAGAGAGTGGATGGGTGAGAGAGTCAGTGCATCCTTCTCTTTCCTTCTCTCTGTCTGGCATATGTTCTCAATGCGTTTCTGCGTGTATTACCCTAAATGAACTTATGGTTTTTAGCTCGAGTCCGATTAGTGTTAACGCGTTCTCTCTATTCCTACTCTCGTTCCAGTTCGAATGTTTTCTAAACAACAATAATCATATATATATTTAATTTTATCGAGTCATCGAAATTTTATTTTCTCTCGCAAATACTTTCTCGATTTTGTTTCTGATAAGAAAAAAGAAAAAGAAAAAGAAAAAAAAAAAGAAAGAAGAAAAAAGAAAATAAAATGTATTTTATTAAAAGTATCGAAGGTGGAATAATATAACACGTTAAATCGTTTTGATCGGTTAACAATGTAGATACGTTTAAGCAAATATTTCGAGTGGACATATATTCTCGATGTTTAATATCACCCCCGTTTGAAAGTAGATGATGATGATGATACTACTCGTGTAACAGTCGATTGAATAATATCATTCGTTTAAACGAAATGAACGTCGGATGTTCACAAGTATGCTCTCTATGTCACACGATTTATTTATACTACCAGATGAAATTTATTTTGAGTAGGGAGTCCTCGAACATATACATACGTACATACATATATATAAATATGTACTTGATAGTAAATTATAATCTATACGTACAGGTTGGGCCAAAAGTTTCTAGTCGAAATCAAAGATCAATTACTCTTTCTCGAGACACTTTTCTTTTTCTTTTGTATGTTTTTTTTTTTTTTTTTTTTTTTTTCTATGTCGTAAGACGTACCGCAGTCTCGCAAAAATTTGAAAATGAAAGATGAAGAAGAAAGAGAAGTAGAATCAGCCTGAAACCATTCAAAACAAAAAGAAAGAAAGAAAAAAGGACAAGAGTGATTGATTTTTAAAAACTATCGCGAAACGATTGACCCACCCTGTACATACAAAAACACACACACACACACACATATCTCGCGAAATTATATTTTGTTTCACTTTGATAGTACCACTTTGTTCTAATTGATTAATCGTAACGATACATATCACGCTACATGATTAATCAACGAACGCATATAAAGAGAGAGAGAGAGAGAGAAAGAAAGAAAAAGAGAAAAGTAAATATGTAGTAGACGACAAAACGATCCTCGTCTTCCTTCCTCTCCCCGCTTCTTTTACCATTCCACACCCCCAACCCTACCACCCGTTCAACCCTCTTTTCACAAAACGTCGAGTCCGGTTTCTGGCTCCGTTGAAGGTTCGAAACGAGTTTGGAAGTGAGTTTGTGAAACCGTGTGCCGTTGCGATACGAGTACACGAAGGGTGAAGGAGAGAGAAGAAGAACAGGGTGTGTGTGAGAGAGAGAGAGAGAAAGAGAGAGAGAGAGAGAGAGAGAGAGAGAGAGAGAGAGAGGGTTTGAGAGAGGAGTGAGACTATGTAAGTGCGTTGTGTTACACTGGCGTTGTTGCTGCCGTTGCTGTTGCCGTTGCCGGTGTTTCTCTCTCTTCCTTGTTTGACTGGCACCCAGCAGCTAGAAACTAACTCGTTTACTTTCTCGAAACGCTTCGTATAAGTTTAAGACGCCTGGGTGGCAGGGCGGCACGGTCACGAGAATTCCCTCGAAGAAAATTATATACGGAGAAAAGTCGTCTGCCATTTGCCTATCGCCACTTTACTATTAAGATTACCATTACTACTACTACTACTACTACTAATAATAATAATAATAATAATAATAGTAATAATAATAATAATAATAATTATACTTCGTGAATTTCGAAAAATACTTCTTTTTCCCTTCCCTCTTTTCCTTTCTATATTTACGTATAGTTTTCTCCCGTTTTTTTTTTTTAACAATTCTTTTTCTTTTCTTTTCTTTTCTTTGCTCCTTTTCTTTTTCTTTTTTTTTTTTTTATTAACGACACCCTAACGTTCCATAAATCGCGAACGATATATCTGTAACCAATTATCGTTATTTCGATAATATTTCCTTGTATAGTATTGGTTGTTTAAAATAATATTTACATCGTTACGACGTATCTCAATCGACGTTTATAATCCGATTAATTTATTATTTTATTGTTCCTTATATTGTTGCAGGTAGGTCAAGTGCAAAATCATATAGATTACTGCGTAGTGAACGAAAGTGAGGCGCGTTTGTGGAATTTGGAAAGTATGATGATGGCAAATCTATCCCCGGTTATGCTGCCACCAATAGCCGACTACGGGATGCTGACGCCTACGCTCGGTATTAAGGTGAGTTTTCTTTTTTTTTTTTTTTTTTTTTTTTTTCAAATTCTACGAACGAGGAGAGCAGGCAGGGTGAAAGAAGGGAACAACAAAAACACACCGATGGAGAAAGATATGGGGGAACGAGCGAGCGAGACGGAGATAGAGATAGAGGTAGAGATAGAGAGAGAGAGAGAGATAGGGGTTGAGGGAGGGAAAGAAAGAGAGACGAAAAAAATTTTTTAAGCACAGTAAAAAACAGGCGGTGGATACAGCGAAAGAGTGAGAGAGTGAGAGAGAGAGAGAGAGAGAGGACATTATCGGTTTCGACGATGATCCTCTCTCTCTCTCTCTCTCTCTCTCTCTCTCTCTCTCTCTCTCTCTCTTTCTCTGTCTCATTCCAGCGCCATTTTATGCGCCCTTCGAGCCTCGCGCGAGAGTTGTGTGCTGCTGCGTCCCTGCAGGCTGCGAGATATTAATTAAAATTCCTCTCGACATACTTCCGTGGGAGGGTGGAAAACGTAGCCGGAAGGTGGAAGTGCAAAAGAGATGCATAGGCATGTAGAAAACTATAGAGAGAGAGAGAGAGAGAAGAGGAGGAGGAGTGGGTTGATGGGTGAGGGTGGTGGTGGTAGTGATGGGAGCTGAGAGATATGGGGCCAACGCACATATTTAATTCACTCGATGCTGATACAGCAAGCTAGCTAGCAAGCTAGCAAGCAAGCAAGCAAGCCCGACAAACGAGCCTAGCAATCGGTTTTCCGTGGTTGTGTTACGGAATTTCATCGGTTGTTTATCGAATATATACTGGCGAGGCCAAGATAACTTTCCCTGGCATTTTAGTTTTACGAGTTCGGCAACAAAATTTTATTCTATTTATTTATATATATATATATATATATATATATTTTTTTTTTATATGTGTATATATATATGTGTGTGTGCGTGTGTTTTTTCTATTAAATATATTTCTTTTTCTCTCTCTTTCGGACTCGTTTTCTTTCTCCCTTTTCTCTCTCTCTCTCTCTCTCTCTCTCTTTCTCTCTAACTATAGTAAGTATATAGGTACTTAAGTTATCGAGACCATAAACCGATATATCAGACGTGTATTTGTTATGTATTATTCAAAAGCGAGAAGTAGTGGAAGAGGAGAGATAGAGAGAGAAAGAGAGAGAGAGAGAGAGAGAGAGAGATGGGGAAGATGAGTGGGTGGGTGGGGGTGGTGGTTTGGGGAGGGTTGTAGCATGAAGTATCACGAAAAAGTTAGAGAATATCGGTTTTTCGTCAATTACCTCTGCACAGTGGCATCCGACGTGTGCAAACTTTCGATGCTCAGAAAGTGTGAGAGAGAGGGAAAGAGAAAACACGGCGGACATAGATGGAGAGAGAAAGAAAGTGTGAGAGACAGAGAGACAGAGAGAGAGAGAGAGAGAGGGAGAGAGATTTGGCTTTACTTATACACACACACACACACACACACACACACACACACACACACACACACACACATACACATATACGTACACATACGTCTTTTTCATTCTCTTTCTCTATCACTCCCCCTCTCTCTTATATCTTTCTCTTTCTTTCGCACGCGAAGCTATCCCCCATAATCTATCCATGTGTGTTGTCGGTCCAATTGGGGAAAAAGCTCGCTGGCAGGGCGTTTAATAATGGAGAGAAGGTCTCGATAGTGGTCAGCAACAATGAAATCCACTTTTGCAACGCATCCGATGTATATATTATATACTTTTATATGGTATATAGAATTTATCCTTGTGTGCAATTCGTACGAAGTAACCATTCCTCTGTCATTCAGGAGTAACCATTATTAAGATGGAGAGATGGCTTATTACATAAAGACGTGTATATGTATAAGGAAAGAGAGAGAGAGAGAGAGAGGGAGGGAGTAAAAGATAATACAATTTTTATCAATTATTATTATACTTTCTTTTTCTTTAAAAAAATAAAAAAATATAAAAAAGAAAAAAAAGAAACCGTGTCTGATATATTTTCTTCTCTCTCTCTCTCTCTCTCTCTCTACTCTGTCTCTCTCTTGCTCAATCCTTTTTTATTCGTTTATTATTCAAAGAAGGAGCTTATTTAAATCGCATACTCTCAGTTTCTTCCTTAATTCTCTATCCTGTCATTAAATAACACTTTCGAGGGATGAAAATTGAAAAGGGAGCAGGATGGAGATTTTTGTGGATGAAAGAGAGACAGAGACAGAGAGATAGAGGGAGAGGGAGAGGGAGGGTAAGAGTAAGGGTGGAGGAGAGTGAGAGAGTAGAGAGAAAGAGATAGATATAGATAGATAGATAGCGAGTTTCTTTAGGAACAACTTTAATATATAATCTTAATTTCAATGCTTGACGGGATGAATCTGTTTGAGATAAAAGATCTCTCTCTCTCTCTCTCTCTCTTTATTTTTTTTTGTTCCGTCCGTTTTCCTTTTCTATCGTCTCTCTTTTCTTCTTACTCTTTTATTCAGCACTTTCGTTCTCGCGAGAGTAGACAGCGTTGAGTGATCGTGTCGAGTCTTCGCTTACATTATATTCCATCATTTTCTCTCTCTCTCTCTCTCTCTCTCTCGGACTCGTTTTCTTTTTTTCTTAGAAAGAAGAGAAAAAAAAAACCAAAATAGAAAAGTGAGAGAGAGAAAGGAAAAAAGGAAGAGGATAAAAAAAATAGTTTCAGTTTTCGGGATAGATTTTTCGGGAATAGCCATGGGCTGAACGGCAACCGTGTGTTGTTACCGCATGAAAAAAAAAAAAAAAAAAAAAAAGAAAAGAAAGAAAAAAGAAAAGAAAAAAAAAAGAAAATACGTAGGGAACGGAAAGGGAGTAAATATTTCGTTTTTGCAACAAAGGATCACCGCGTTTATCCGCGTGTACTTATTTCCCTTTTTTACCTCCTTTTTCAACGTGTTCCTTTTGACCAACCCTTAATTGAATTTCAAATATCTACCGTCAAAAGATACATATATACAGCTTCTCTCCTGGTTTGCTGGACCGTTGTTGGACGGAAACCTTGTGAATTCGTCTATTTCGAAAGCAAATTATATATATATGTATATATATATATGCATGTGTATGTATGTTTATGTGTGTGTGCGCCAATTAAAATTGTTACAATTTTTTGTTACGGTTGATCGACGTTGTAAAGCAATATAACAAATTAACGATCCAATGATTTATTTATTCCTTTGGTACGGTGCAAAATTCGCGTGTATATTAATGATAACAGTAATAATAACAACAATAATAATATAATAATATAATAATAATAATAGTAATAAAGGGAAACGAACAATGAACGAAGATAGTCGATGCACAAACGGTAAACAATA
>OU964976.1:4780114-4782614 GCA_918808275.2 Dolichovespula sylvestris
AGAAAGAGGAAGGAGGAAGAAGGAAGAAGGAAGGAATTTTCGGATAGAAAAGGAGGGAGGGAGGGAGGGTAGATGAGAAAATTTTTGCACACCCTCTCTCTCTCTCTCTCTCTCTCTCTCTCTCCTCGTACAAGTCGAATCCCATTGGAAAACGAAAAGAAAGAAAAGGGAGGAGAAGTAGGGTTACTACGGAAGGGAGAGAGAGGAGGGTGTGTGTGTGTGTGTGTGTGTGTATGTGTATATATATATATATATATATATATATATATATATAAAACGGTCGGTTTTGGTCGAACGGTTGAGAGAGCGGCGGTTTGAGCGGTCGACGGTCGCTCGGGGCTTTAAATAAATAAAGAGTGACTCTTGAAGGGGCTGAGAAAGATAGTGACAGAGTGTTTTGGCGTGGTGGTATTGGTGGTGGTATTGGTGATGGTGATGGTGGTGGTGGTGGTGGTGGTGGTGGTTTTTGGGTGATGGTCCTGGCGAAGGAGACGATGTGGGGTGATCGTGGGGTGGGAGTGAGATTGGAGAGTTCGTAAGGGAGAGGGAGGGATCGGTAAGGAGGACTCAGGAAGAATAGCATATCGAGAGAGAGAGAGAGAGGGACCGAGCTGTGTCTTGGGAGCCATGTATCAACCCCTATTACCTCGGACAGCCTAACTATTGGCTTCCCGCTATACCTAACTGAAATCTACAGGATCGGCTTCTCTCTCTCTCTCTCTCTTTTCTCTTTCTTTTTCTTTTTCTTTTTTTCTCGTTCTCTTTCTACTCTTCGGTCTTCTTTCTTCCTCTCGTTCGATGCCGCCGACAAAACTTTCGAAACTTTTTGCTTCGCGAGTTACGTATATTTTTTTTCTCTCTCGTTTGCCTTCTTCTTCTTCTTCTTCTTCTTCTTTTACTTCCTCTATCTCATATCTTTTATTTCCCATTATTCCGTGTTTTTTTTTCTCTCGACGAAAACATTTGTTACTGTTTCTTTTTCTTCCGGACCGTTTAAAAGATCTCGCGTTAGGGTATCATCGAAAATGAAGTGTGGAATTTTTCTTTCTTCCTTTCTCCCCCCTTTTTTTCTTCTTCTTATTTTTAATAAGTATTGTTATTATTATTATTTTCTTTCTTTCATTCCATCATTCGTACCTACCCATCTCGAAAGAGGAGGAATGTATTATAATAAACTAAATCGTGTTTTCGGCCGTGAGTACGAGAATAGTAGTTGAAATTGTAAACGATTTAGTTCACGTGGGAATCGGGCACGCATAATTTTGTTTGAACGAATCATTATTGTGGTCCATACGTGTGCGAACATATATATATATATATATATATATATATATATATATATATATATATACACACACACACACACACACACACACGTATTGCACGTCGATCGTGTTCGACGTGTCGGCCTATTTGCGAGAAGCGATTATTATCGACGTTATATATCGTGGATAGGTGCAAACGGCGTGTGTGTGTGTTGTGTTCTGCTTCCTCGAGCGTGGACTACCGTGGTTTTCTAATATATTAGAATATATATATATATATATATATATATATATATATATATATATCGATTGTTTGAATATTAAGTTAGAATTAGAACGCACGACAAACGTAAACTCGTGCGAAACTCTACCTTCTTTTCCATATGAACAAGATATGTGGACGTTCCAAGGGATAATGAATTCTGACGAGAGAGAGAGAGAGAGAGAACTCGATTAGATTTCGTCTTTAATGGTTGAGCTGTTTCTGGGACAGCGATATATATATATATATATATATATGTATGTATGTATATATAACAGCGCAAGCGGTTTGGCGTCTAGGAGTAAGTAGGGGAAGAAAATCGTAAGAGAGGAGAGATGGGGGTTGAGGGGGTAGTACGACGACGACGACGACGACGACGACGACGACGAGTAGGAGGACTACGACGAGTTGGAGCCTCCCCTTGAGTTAATCCCTAACGTACGCCGCGATTTCGCGATCTGCATACTGCTTACCCCCTCCGAATAATTTCTACGGGACTTAGGGTTGGTTCTTACGTGGGAAGGGATCGTGAGTAGTGACTTCTCTCTCTCTCTCTCTCTCTATCTCTATCTCTCTTATACTTACACACACTTTCTCACTCTCATACACTCATATTCCTACGAAATGGTTTGCCCAACGTATTAAGTCGTCGGCATGGTAAGATTAACGATCGTCCTAACGCCTCGCGATTTCGTTTGCACTTACTCTCTCTCTCTCTCTCTCTCTCTCTCTTTCTATATATATATATATATATCTTTCTCTCTTTCCCTACTTCGTTCTAACTCCGTTCCGTAAGCTTAGCACGTGTGCAAGCGAATCGATGTGTGTGCGAGCGTTATTAGCGCGTTATTAACGCTATATTAGACCAGGTTTGTAGCAATCTGCGTTCTCCCTCTTCCCCTTCATTCTCCAGAAAGAGAGAGAGAGAGAGAGAGAGAGGTCGTCATCTTTCTGATAGTTGGATACTCAGAGA
>OU964976.1:4790114-4792614 GCA_918808275.2 Dolichovespula sylvestris
TACACCCTTTGCACATATCCGATCGTCGAGCCACGTCGACCGGCCGGCGGTGCGTCTTACGAATAATAATAATCTTTTGGCGTATAAAACGAGGTGAAGGGATGAACGAAGGGAACGTGTACGGAGTGGTTCGGTGAACAGAGACGATCAAAATCTTGTCCTCCTCCTCCTCCTCCTCTTCAACCTTCTCATTCTTCCTCATTCCTCTCCAACTTCTCCATCCTTCTCCTTATTCTTCTGTTCTTCTCTCTACCACTCTTTCACTTTCTCTCTCACTCTTTCTCTCTCTTATATTCCCACCGATTTCATAATTTCCGTCTCTCTCTCTCTCTCTCTCTCACACTTTAACGCTCTTCTACACCTTCCACTTGCTCGCTCTCGTTCTCGTCGCGAAACACGGCCGGCTAAGGAATAAAGAAAAAGAAAAAGAAAAAGACAAAAAAAAAAAAAAGAGGAAAAAGAAGACGTAATCGATAAGAAAATAATACTCGTAATATATCGAATAGGTGTAATAAAGGAAGAAGGGGGTTTTTTGGGAAAAAGAAAGTAACAAGTTACAAGCGGAAAGGAAGGAAGTTTATTATAGGAGGAAACGCGTGCTTGTCGCGGGAGGGCGCGGAGGAAAAGAAAAAAATAATAAAAAAATAAATTAATTAATTAGAAAAAAAAAAAAAAAAAATAAAAAAAAAAAAACTGGCGCGCGCGTGTGTTCGCCTCTCGTCTCTTTGTCAATCTTCGTGACAATCATTTTCACTTAGCTCTCTTAGCGCGTTTTAACGTACATTAACGGTTAATGGTAAAATTAATTAAATATAAATAATATACGATAATAATAACGTACGAACGTACGTACGAACGAACGAACAAACAAACAAACATACAAGCGAACGAAACGAACAAAAATATAGGAGAAAGGGAGAAGACAATTTAAGGCTCTTCTCGTTTTTTCAATTATTATTATTACTCTTATTATATTATTCTTCTTCTTATTATTATTATTATTGAAACGAGTGCTTGCTTCTCGCAAAAGCGTTAACGTTAGATAAGATTAGAAGAAGGAATAGAAACTGGGATAGGTAGGAGGGGGGGGGGGCGAGGGGCAGGGTACGAAAGGCACGAATAGGAGAAACAAAAAGATTAGTTTGAAGATTAGGATTAACGAAGAGAAGAAGGTGTACGATAAACGATTGTAAGAGATACTAATTATCGCGATAATAATAATAATTATTATTATTATTATTATTATTATTACTGTTTCTATAACCATTATTATTATCATTATTATCGTTATTAATTATCATTAATATCATAAACCTACGTCGTTTCAATTAACGTACGTGCGAATCATTCGTCTCGCGCACAACTTTCTATCTCTCTCTCTTTCTATATATATATATATATATATATATATATATATATATATATATCTTTCTCTTAAGCGTTTATCTATCCGTCTTTCTCTATTTCTCTATTTCTCTGTCTTTCTCGTTCTCTGCGATCAAAACATTTTCAAATTTCGCCTGTCTCTCTTTCTCTCTCTTTGTCTCTCTCTCTTTTTATCTTTCCAGAAAGATCCGTACCTCGCAAAACATCGGGCATTCGTGAACTTGTAATTGTTTTCGTTCTTTTCTCTCTCTCTCTCTCTCTCTCTCTATCTCTGTTTTTATTTTTCTATCGTTTCTCCGTCTTCCCTTCCTCCCCACTCTCCTCCTCCCCCTACGCCTCATCTCCTTCCTCGTCCCTTCCTTTGGCAAATTACACGAACTTGCGAACGATCAACTTATTCTCTTATCCTCGCTTTTGTTTCTTCTTTCTCCCCTCCCCCCGCCCCCCCCGATTTATCTCTCTATTTCTCTCTTTCTCTCTTTCTCTCCTAAAATTAATATCGACGACAATGTAGATAAAAATATATTTAATAACATAACGACAATCAATCATCAATCGTTCGAAATAATCGACGATCTCGAACGGATCTACCTTTTCTCGATTTACGATTTCGCAAAGAAAGAAACGACGAAACAAGTAAGAAAAAAGGAGAAAAGAAAAAAAGAGAGAAAACAGAAAGTAAAAAAGGAAGAAAGGAGAAAGGAGGAATAAGAAAAAATCTTCTCTCGTGTTCGTTCGAATCGAATCGGCGGGGGATAAAAAGAAAAGAAAAGAAAAAAAAAAGAAAAAACAAAAAGAGAGGATTCGTAAAAAAGTAAAGGATTTTCAAGAGAGGAAGAAGTTTTTGAAAAAGGATTTCGATAAAGGATATTTATTATTATTATTATTATTAGTATAAAATATACTCGACGGTTGTGCGAGCGCGTATATATAATATCTTTCCTTTTCTCTCTCTCTTTCTCTCTATCTCTCTCTTTACATACATACATTTTATATATATATATATATATATATATATATATATATATATATATTTCCTTGGACGTATGTGCCGTGTGTGTTTCTGTGAATTTGTAGTTAAGTAAAGCGAGAGAAGATAATCTTTCTATACTCT
>OU964976.1:4797614-4810114 GCA_918808275.2 Dolichovespula sylvestris
ACCACCACCACCACCACCACCACCACCACCATCGCGATAACCATGACTATTCACCATTCTCATCGTCTCCTTTACCTTATCGTAGCATAATCGTTCCTAGCTATTGGCATTGTCGTTAGAATCTCTCTCTCTCTCTCTCTCTCTCTATCTATCTATATCTCTTTCTTTCCATCCCATCTATCCATCCAACTATCTATCTATCCATTCATCTATCTATTTATCTCTATATCTATCTCTCTTTCACTTAACATCGTTCAAGATCCTTCTCTCTGTCACCAAAATTTCCCGCATGCAACTTCTACCTAACTGATCTTAATTACCAACGGGAAATCTAGAACGCAGACGTGAACTGCTGTTGCTGCTGTTCATATACCTACCTACCTACCTACCTACCTACCTATCTACCTACCTACCTACCTACCTACCTACCACTCGTCATAGTCTCCTCGCGTCGTTTATCTTGTCCCTAATTTCTTGTATAATCTTGTAAGATAGACTTAAACGGGATCTTCGTGGTTAGTATCCTGATTTATGAGGGAGAAGTTGGGATAAAAATTAAAATAAAAAAAAAAAAAAAAATAGGAAAAAAAAATATAAAAAACCTCAACAATTGAAACTACAGAGACAACGTGGCAACGTTTTAACTTCGTCCAGTGACAAATTGCGAAGCTTAAAGTTATCAAAAAGTACGTAAGGTTACCGTAAAATAAAGTTACCGTAAATTTTATATTCTAATTCTAATGAGTCAATTCTTTGTTATAATTAAATTGACTTAACGTCGATCGTCTCTCTATTCGCGATGTATATATGTTAAAAACATTTTTAATTTTTATCGACGAACGAACTCTAACGAACAATTATTCCCCACCCACCCACCTCCCCCCCCCCCCCCTATAGAAATACATCCCATCTCATTCTATGGGGAAAGATTTTTTTTTTTTTTTTTTCATATTAATCACATCTCGATGCAACATTTCCTAAACTTTATATCGTTCAGTACCGGTGTAAAGGAAATGAAGAAAACGAAGACGAAAAAGGAAGAAGAAGAAGAAGAAGAAGAAGAAGAAGAAAAAGAAAAAAGAAAGAATAAAATCGATTTAGATAACAACGGCATAGAAAAGGGATGATTTATTTTTCTACGGATAAATGGTATCGACTTAGTTCACGAAAAGGGATCATGTTCGACATCGTCCTTCTCCTTACGATTTCTACTTTCGTGCTTAGAACGGTGCATGGGGTGGGGGGAAGGTAGAGAGAGGATGTTGAGGGGTTAGTATAATACATACATACATAGATACGTACGTACATACGTTGCGTATATCGGTAGAGATGATAAAAAGATTCACGCAATTCTTTACACTACGAATACCTTGCACCTCATCACTCTCTCTCTCTCTCTCTCTCTCTCTCTCTCTCTCTCTCTCTCTCTCTCTCTCTCTCTCTCTCTCTCTCTCTCAACCCTTAGATTTTTCTCTCTCTTCGAGTTCTTCCGACATGGAAATGATGCGGTTGCTGCATTCAAGCACAAAGTCGTGGGTCCTTTTCTCGCTTAGAAAATATTTCCTGATATATATATATATATATATATATATATATATATATATATATATATATGTATGTACTTTTTTCCTTTCCCCCGTTGAATTTCGTCTATCTCGATTTTGCGGGTTCGCTCATAGAAAAATTGCGAAGGAGGTAAGACGTAATCGAAGTAACCGTCGGCTTCGTCTTTGTCGCGCTTTACCGACGAGGAAAGCTCTATTTATATATATATATATATATATATATATATATACACTCACACACACACATTATACAGACTCACACATACGTGCCATAGTATATATACGTACGTATGTCAAGTATATATATATATATACACATACACCCTTGTGTTATATAATGTATATACGTACGTGTGCATTTATATATATATATATATATATATATATATTGTATGTGTGTGTGTGTGGAGAGAATCTTATTCCACACCCTTTTTATCCACATTACGTACCTACTTTCGATCTCATTTTCAAGGATCGTCTTCCATCTCGCCCGGTACAGCCTCTAACCTTCAAGAACAATTCTTTCGCGAGAGAAAACCAGAGAAAGAAAGAGTGTGTGGGGCGATAGAGGGTGAGGGAGAGGGGCGAGAGTGAAGTGGGAATGGTATCGTAATGCAGTATTGTAGAAAGACGTGCCTTCGGGCTCTGAGAAAGAAAGAAAGAGATAGAGATAGAGATAGAGACAGAGAGAGAGAGAGAGAGAGAGAGAGAGAGAGAGAGAGAGAGAGAGAGCTGCTTCTGAGAGATGCAGCAGCTATGCCATCGTACAGCAGTTATGTACGCGAGAGAATGCAAAAAAAAACGTCGTGATGGGGCGGGGCTTGATATGGGATAGAGAGGGGTGGGAGAGAGTGGGAAGGGGAAAGAGGAGAAATGTATGTAAGTAAGTAAGTACTTACCACTTACTTCGGGTTGCATCCTGCTGTGTGTAACACCACGCACTACTACGAACTGCGTTAGAATTTTATTTGGAATTATCGAATTCCACTTGACTACACGTAATAATATATTCTATTTCGTTATCGTTTATTCGTTGGCGCGCGCGCGCGCGCGCGCGTTTATTCTTTCTTTCATTTTTCTTTTCTATTCTTTTCTTCCATAGATCTATATTATTCTCCGTCGTATCAATTCTTTTTTTCCGATCGTCCTTTTCTTCTTTTACGTATCTCTTTAAATTCGAAAGCATCAAATTCATTCGCACGAATAAATATATATATATATATATATATATATATATATATATATATATATACATACATATCTTTTTATCGTAACATATATTATTCGCCAAAAGTATCGATACTGTTCGTATCTGTATAGCACGAAGAATCCATTTCTTTTAATTAATTAATTTTTATTTTTTTTATTTTTCGTTCATTTCTTATCCCCTTTTTCCCTTACTACGTTTCGTGCGTATTTTACGCGTGTAAGAACCACCGTCCTTCGATTTACGGTTCAACGAGGAATATTGAAAAGTGGCGTATCGTAATATACTTTGTACGTAACACGAAAGTATGTCAAAGTTAAAGGGAGGTGGTGGAGGAGGAGGAGGAGGAGGAGGAGGAGGAGGAGGAGGAGGAGGAAGTGTATGCAAGTGTATGCAAGTGTATTACACGCTTCTATAGCTGGTAACTGCAGGGATGTTTTCATTCTTCCCTCCACACCCCACCTCGTTCCATCACACTACACCATCGCAACCCCTTACATCATCCTCACCCTTTCTTCACCCTCCACCCACGCGGCGCCCCCTGTTCTCTCATTCTGTGTACATTCTTTCGTGTTTTTTAACGTCTCTCGTCGACGCCGCGCTTTCTAACAAAGCTTTTTTACGATCGATACCGATCGATCATCCCTATGGATCCTCTGCTCTCCTTGTTCTTTTACTTTTTCTTCTCTTTTTTTTTTTTTTTTCTTTTTACAAGAGAAGAAAGAAAAAGTATAGTGAAATCCGAAGAAAAAGGAAAGAGACAAAAGATTTTTTAATCGTTAAAAGGACTTTTGGTTATCGTATTAGAAATATAGAGAGAAGGTCGTGCGTCGGATCGTAGCGATTAAATTTATACACGGCTCTCTTCGCCCGACTCTGGCGTATTTCAAATATATCCCACGTTCGATGATGGAACGAGCGAACGGGTATGAATGTTAAAAAAAAAAGAAAAAACAACAATAACGAAAAGGAAAAGAAAAAAAGGAACGGATGAAAATAAAAACACCCAAAAAGAAGAAACGGAGAGAAGAGAAGAAGAGAAACACAACACGCTAGGATCGAAACACACGATGGCGCGAGAGATAGTCTTTTCGTGCTTGGAATATCAAAGTCTCGTTTGTAACCGACACGATCGAGAAACAATGCCTTCTTCGTGACGACCCGGCCAAAATTTCACTCTTCCCTTCTCCCTCCCTCCCTCCCTCCCTCCCTCCCTCTCTCTCTCTCTCTCTCTCTCTCTCTCTCTTTGCCTGTCTGTCTGTCTGTATGTCTACCTTTTATGTCTACGATAAATGCGTCGGATGTTGTTCTCTTCTTCGAGAGAAAGAAAAGTTTTCTCTATCCGAGAGAGGAAAAAGCGGACATGTTTGTTGAACGAATTCAATTTTTTATTTATCGTTGCAATCTTTTTTTTTCTTTCTTTCTTTTCTCTCTCTCTCTCTCTCTCTCTCTTTTTTTTTTATTTTTTTTTCTTTATTTCTTTATTCGTTCATCGAATACACGAGCGATATATTGCGGTGTGTCGATCAATCAATCAATCATTGCGTGCTCGTTTAAGAATTTGAAAAAAAAAAAAAAACAAGGAAGAAAGGGGGGGGGGGGAAACAGAAAAGAAATAATGAAGACAAAGAATAACGATTTGAATTCGTCGTCGTCGTAATAAAATTAAATACGAACGGTATTTAACGTTTTCATTTTCGTTTGAACTCATGAATAATTCCACGACGGTGTGCATATATACCCGTCATTATTTTTAATAACGATTTGGAATTCGAAAAAAAAAAAAAAAGAAACGAAATAAAAATTGAATTCGTCGTTAAGATCAAAAATTTGTGTGCGGTTTGCGGTCTCTCTTGATTTTCCTTTTTTCTTCTTTTTTTTCTTTCTTTTTTTTTTTTTTTTCATTCTTCCTCTCTTTTTTTCCATTCCGATATCTCATGAATAATTCTGTCCCGACGTGTACAATCGTCATATAACATTTGCAATATTAATCGTGTGTTGTCGACAAAAATGAAAAAATAGAAAAATAAAAAAGAAAAAAAAAATAAAAATAAAGAAAAAGAATTACGAAAGTAAATAGGGAAAGGAAGAAAAATCGACTTCGTCGTTGTTGATGATAAAATTATAATTGATATCATTCTCTCTCTCTCTCTCTCTCTCTCTCTCTCTTTTTATATTTAAAACAGGATAATAATTCTATAATAATCATTTGTAATTCTATGACGAAAAACAAAGATAAATAAAAATAACAAAAATAAAGAGAGACATAGAGTAGTATATCGACAATGGAAACAAATTCTTTTCGCTTGATCAGGTCGAACAAGAGATTTTGACTAGGCTTTTTCGATAAAGAAATCGAGTAGAACAGGTAGAGTGGTCCAGACGACGACGACGATGGTAAAGGAAGTGGCAAAGACAGGGGGACATAGGTGGAAACAAGATAGAAAAAGAGAGATAGAAAAAAAAAAGGAAAGGAAGAAAGAAAGAGGGTAGGAATGGGGTAGAGAGAGAGAGGTAGAGGGAGAGGGAGAGGGACTGTGAGGTGAATTTTCCAACGATTTCGAGCGAGCCTCGGGGCCATCGGTTTTGTCGTTTCCCGGCTTGGAAGTGTACTCCAGCTCCATCCTCTTATGTACAGTGCAAGGCAAAGTAACGTTGGGTGTAGGAAGGGATAGGAGGGTGGAGGAGGAGGAGGAGGAGGAGGGTACCTATTGCGGCGGCATAGTAAATGGTAAAGGAGACCTCGAGAATGTACAATGTACATATATGTATATATATGTATATATATATATATATACATATATACGTACGTGTACGTGTGCGCGGTTGGTTTCGTCGCAACATTGCTATGGAAGAACACGAGAGAGAATGAGAGAGAGAGAGAGAGAGAGAGAGAGAGAGAGAGAGAGGATGGGAGTGGGAGGAGGGTGAGGAACGGGGTATGAATCTACTACCCCTTTCTTTCTATGGCAGCAGAAGCGAGAAAGAATTTTCATCGAATTATTTGCTCGCTTCCCTCCTCCTTCTTGTTGTTTTACTTCTTTCTTTTTCTTTTTCTTTTTCTTTTTTATTTTTTTTTCACTCGTGAAAATCGATCGTCATTCTAAATAGTAGACTTCGTAAATTTTCTTCTACCTCCCCTCGCCAACCCTTCGTATTACTTCGATGATCGTTAAAACGTTTTCTCCTTTTTATCTATTTATTTATCCTTATTTTTATATGTTTTCTTTCGTTCATTCGTTTTCCCTTTCTTCCTTTTTTCTTCCTATATCATTAAACGTAATCTCCGACGCTCGTACGTAATATTTATTATTATTGTACATTCAAATATCGATGAACGGACGGGGTATGCGTGCGATTTCAAATGTTTTTAATTCGTTGAAATTTTATAGATTTGCGTTAAAAATGATTTTATATGTTATCATTGTTCGATAACATTTATATATGTATATATATATATATATATATATGCATATGTGCTTTATTTTGTCTTCTTTTCTTCGAGAATTAATCGAATTCCCATGAAATTTTTTATCAGAGTTTGCTAATGTCGTTCCGAAAAAAAAGGATCTTGTTTTTATCGACGTTCAAATAATATTCTCGTGTATCCATTATTATTATTATTATTATTATTATTATTATTATTATTATTATTATTATTATTATTATTATTATTATTATTATTATTATTATTATTATTATTATTATTATTATTATTATTATTATTATTATTATTATTATTATTATTATTATTATTATTATTATTATTATTATTATTATTATTATTATTATTATTATTATTATTATTATTATTATTATTATTATTATTATTATTATTATTATTATTATTATTATTTCTTTATAACACCGAGAGATACAATGATTTATATTAAACATTATCGAATTTTACTTTTATTAATGTTCCAGTTAATTGGAACGTCGACACAATTTCGATATATATATATATATATATATATATATATATATATATATATATATATTAATCAAATAAGTTTCTATCGTCAAAGCTCAGATATGACAGAGTATAAGAGAGAGAAAGATTAATTAGTACAAGACTTGATTGTCGTCCCTTAATGATTATTATAAGATGAATGGATGCTTAAAATTTGGATGCTTAGAAAACAGGAAAGAAAGAAAAGAAAAAAAAAATAAATGAATAGAGAGAGAAAGCGAGACAGAGCGAGACAGACAGACAGAGAGAGAGAGAGAGAGAGAGAGTGTGTGTGTAAAGGATGAATAATAACATGAGTCACTTCTAAAGTGAGAGGAAGGGTATCTCGTTCTAAGAGAAATACGATGATTTAGGTGAATCCATAAGACGCGAGACGTCCACTTTCTGGATCCATTATTGAAGATGTAGGAAGCGTAAGGTGGTCGGTACCGTGTATGTGTGTGTGTACGAGTGTAAAGAGAGAAAGAGAAAGACAGATAGACGGTGTGAAGGACAGAGTGTGCGTGTGCGTGTGCGTGAGAGAGAGAGAGAGAGAGAGAGAGAACAAAAAGCGAAGGGTGGTTTACACCGATGGTGTCTAGGGATAAGGTGGTAGCGGACGTATTAGGTAATTGTGGGGCCGAGTTCCAAAGGGGTAGGAGGGGGTGATTTATATTGCCGGCACGTGACGCCGCCGAGAAATTATCGTTAGCCACCTTACCGCGCATTCTCAATCCCCTTTCCAACCCTCGGCCAACCCTCCTTTCAACTTCCTATCACGCTTCTCTCTCGTCTTAGTCCGACACCTCTCTCTCTCTTTCTCTATCTCTCTTGATCTCTTTTCTATCTCTATCTCTCTCTCTCTCTCTGGGTTCCTTGTTTCGGTCGTTAGTGACTTATTTTCCGATGCTCTCTTACCCTTAATTACGTTCCATTGTCTTTGTTTCATTATTATTGTTGTTGTTGTTGTTGTTGTTGTTGCTGTTCTTTTTATTATTATTATTATTATTTTCTATTTTTATATATATATATATATTTTTTTTTTGATCGTTTATTTTCTATTCGTGTTTTATTTTTCTATTTCTCGTTCGTTCGAGTCCAGAGAACACTTAGGCATTACACGGCACGATTTTTTTTTTTTCTAAGAAAAGAAAAAATATATATATATATATATATAAATACATAAATAAATAATAGAGAAAAAGACAGGAGGAAAAAATTTCAAGTTTCAAGTTTCAAAATTCAAATTTGCAAAACTTCCAATGTATACGATTTTCGATCGTACGCAAAGAAGTGGAGGAGTAGGAGGAGGAGGAGGAGGAAGATGAGAGAGATGGGAGTTGGTTAGATAGGCATGAAAGTAGAAAGTAGAAGAAGAAGATGAGGAGGGGGAGGAAGAAGAAGATTGATAGAAAAGGGTTTCACGGAGAATTCAGGAGCTCTTACGACTGAAAATTCTCGTCTCGATATGCGACATCTTGACGAGGCATTCAGTTTTCAAGATTCGCATTACGAGATACTCTTCTCTCTTATCTATCTATCCCTCTCTCTCTCTCTCTCTCTCTCTCTATCTATTTATCTATCTCTCTCTCTCTCTCTCTGTGTATATCGTTTTCTCCTTGTTCCTTAGCTTTCGATTACAAGCGAAAGAGACAGACAGAGAGACGACAGAGGACAGACATATTTTCTCTTCTTCCCACTTGTCATGATCCTCTTTCTACGTGAAATAGAAAAATCGTAGTAAACATATTCCGAAAAATTGCGTCCCTCGTGTTTCTCCCTTTTTCAATCTTTCGAGTGAAAAAGTACGCGAACGGTTCGCGTCGCGGTTTTATCGTATAAAATATTTCTTAACAATTGATTGTTATAACGCGTATATATAACCATTTTATATTTTCTTTCTTCTGTTTCAGGTAAGATACGTTTTGCATCGTTGTATCGTGAATATCGGACGGTTAGTGTTGTAAGAAGATTTCAGGGGGTGAGTCCAGTGTGAACGATATAAAAAAAAAAAAAAAAAAAAAAACAGTGAGAGAACGTAGAGGAATGAAAATGATCGCGCCCACTCGTCGTTCGCTACGCATGTGATTTATTTCTTTCATTTCTTTCTTTACTTTTTTTTATTGTTATTATTATCACTATCATTTCTTTTTTATCATCATTATTATTGATATTGTCGTTATTATTTTTATTATTATTATTACTATTATTATTATTGTTTTACTATTATATTATTATTATTATTATTATTATTATTATTATTATTATTATTAGCATTATTATTATTATTATATGCGTACGTGTATGTTATTGGAGCTTAGAAAGAGAGAGAGTTACTTAGGGGGGAAAAATTTTTATACTTGAAAGTCACTCCGATAATTGAAAACGTGACTCGGCGATATACGATTTCACCGAGACGCCACCCCTCCTTTTCCGAAAGATTTTTCTAATCGCCGTAAACGCCTTGGCTTTTGTGCTCCCACCCCTACTTCTTTTTCTCACCCTTGTTGTATTCATTTTTATTATTATTATTATTATTATTATTATTATTATTATTATTATTATTTCCTCTCTCTTTTTTCCTTTTCTTCGCTTTTCTTTTTTTTTCTTTCTCTCTCTATTTCGTATATCTGATCGAATCGTTTTTTTTTCTTTTTGATTTACTCGCCTACATTAATTTTTATTTTCTTTTTATATTATTATTATTATTATTATTATTATTATTATTATTATTATTATTATTATTATTATTATTATTTTGTCATTTTTCTAATTCTTTCAGTATCCTCTCTCTCTCTCTCTCTCTCTCCCTCTCTCTCTCCTCTTCTTCATCTTCTTCTGATCTCTTTTTTATCTCTCATTTTTTTTTGTAACATCTCTTTACTTACTTTTTCTTTTTTCTATTTTTTATACACACACACACACACACACACACACATATATCACGATCCTGTGCATCGTCGCTTTCGTGTTTCGTTCGAAACGTTATTATACTCGTTAATCGAGCCAAACGTATGATCTAACAATATTTCTAACATTCCTAATTATCCTCCCATCATTATTTTCTTTCCAACCCTCCTCCTCTCACTTAATTTCACGCGAAATTTCATCATATTTCCATCGTCCTTTGTATATATATATATATATATATATATTCACGAATTACCCCGTATTCCACGGGGCAAAGTGATTTCGAAACGCTTTATAGACGCGATTTTATTCAAAAGAGAGCCATTCTAATTTTCGTCTTCGTCGTCGTAATCGTCGTAGTTTCTTCTAACGGCCCGAAAAACACGGAACGTAAAGAAGACGAGGACGAAGACGAAGACGAAGAAGTAGAAGAAGAAACGATTTGTTGAGAGTAGGGCTGAGTTGCCAATCCCCCCCCCCATCCCTCCTCTCCCACCCGTTGCAATAGGCGGTGGGAGTGATAGTGGCGATAAATAGAGTTGCGTGGTATTTCGTTGGGGTGGGTCGAGAAAGGAAGAAGGGTGGGATTTGGTTGCAATATCACGAACGATGATTGCCCCCAACGTATCTTTACCCCTCCTCCTTCATTTGGCCTTCTTCCTATTCTTCCTCATTGTTCTTTACATCCTTGTGTTCTTCCTTCTCTCTCTCACCATCACTTAACCCTGTTCTTCCCCTCCCCCCCCTCCACTCTCTCTCTCTCTCTCCTTGCTCGTACCCTTAGCTTACGAACATCTCGAGCACAACCGTGCCTAGAATGCCCTTTTACCGTTCCTACGTTTAGCGAAGATTTAGGGCTCAATAAAAACGTACCCTCGTAATCGTGAGTTTCTCTCTCTCTCTCTCTCTCTCTCTCTCTGTCTCTCTCTCTCTCTCTTTCTCTCTTAAACGATGTCTACCTTTAACCCTTTCTTCTCTATTCGCCGGCTTGTCGATCTTTTAAGGTTTATCGTTCGTTTTGAGTCTTCGAAGAGAGAGAGAGAGAGAGAGAGAGAGGGAGTGAGAGAAAGATATAAAATGATAAAGAGAAAAAGGAAATGGTAATACTCTCAAGTTTAATCCGTCTTTATCCATCCGATGGTAGCCGTAGTTTTCGATTCGACGATATTAAGACAAATTTTGGAAGAAAATGAAAATGAAGGAGGAGGAGGGAGGCATCGCGTAATATTATTCCAAAGGACAAATATATCGGTGTGGGTTTGTCTTCGATGAGAGAACGATTTTTATATATATATATATATATAAAAAGAGAGGATGAGAAAGAAAAAAAAAAAAGAAAAGAGAGAGAGAGAGAAAGATAGAGTACACGAGCCGTCATCGGTTTTCTAGGCGACTGTTTTCCAAGATTGCTTTTTCCCGGGTAAATCTTATTGGCATCCCGTGCTCCGTTGTGTGTGCGTGTGTGTGTGTGTGTGTTGTGTGTGTTTGTGTCGTACCACCAGTAGCATCACCACCAGTAGCAGCTTTTCTATACCTTTTTCGCCTCCTACCGGAACAGGAAAGTGATTTCGAAGTAGAGAGACGCCGTGAAGATGTCGTCACCCTCGATTTTCCGACCCTTTTTCCATTCGTGCGCGAACTACCATTACGAATACACACAGCGGAGAAAGACGAGAGG
This sequence comes from Dolichovespula sylvestris, assembly GCA_918808275.2. NCBI lineage: Eukaryota > Metazoa > Arthropoda > Insecta > Hymenoptera > Vespidae > Dolichovespula > Dolichovespula sylvestris. The sequence continues at coordinate 4,808,927 of OU964976.1, forward strand.
GGGAGGGGGAGGAGGAAGGGAGGGTGGGAGGGTGGGAGGGAAGGAGGGGACGGGGGTGTGACGGCACACACACGTTTACCTGGACTCTTTAGGAACAAACTATTTTTCAAACCGAACAATACGATCCGACCAAAATCAATCATTCGATTTCTATCCGTTTAGACTTATCGAGGATCTTTTTTTATTTCTCTCTCTCTCTATCTGTCCCTCTTTATTTTTTTTCCTTTTTCCTTTTCTTCGTCGAATTAGAGCAACCAACAACGACACTGAGTTTTATTACTTGGAAAATTGAATTTCTCTCTATCTTTATCTTTATCTTTATCTTTGTGCTCGTGCGTGTGTATGCGTGTTAAATGTAGAACGTTCACACACATATTTACGTACATATACACACGGAGAGTGAGAGAGAGAGAGAGAGAGAGAGAGATAGAGAGAGAGAGACTTATATAACCAAGGCCCTGCGGTTTCTCGGTACGTTACTGCGGTACCGAGCCGTCAAGTTCATATTGCCGGTTTCCTGTCATTAATGTTCCACTGGCTCCTCCTCCTCCTCCTCCTCCTCCTCCTCCTCCTCCTCCTCCAGAACGCTTTGCACATACGTATGCACCAAATGAACACGGATAGAGAGAGAGAGAGAGAGAGACGAGGTTATACGTTTTCCTACCGTTTCACATCGAATATAATGATGTTTTCAACGATCACAAAAGTCAAAAATTTCTGGTATAGAACATAAATTTATGTCGAATTCTAAATAACACGATTTCGCGCGCGCACACAAAAGCACACGCACATTCACACACACACACATATACTTAAAGAGATAGATAAATTTTATGAATCACGAATCGTCGAATCTATTTTTTTTTATTTTTTTTTTATTTTTAATATGTGTATATATATATTCGTAATTCGAATCGATCAGTTTGATTAGTTTTGTTTTGATTTGATTTGATTTGATTTGATTGTTAATTAAGTTAGTTAAAAAAAAAAATATATATATATATATATATAAATCAAAGAAAAATAAAAAGAAGGAATAATGGATTTGATACGATCATTATATTTTTTTTTTTTTTTTTTTACTTTGAAATTCACGATTTTGTTTAGAATAAGAATAAGAATAAGAATAAGAATAAGAATATGAATGAGAAGAGGAAGAGGGAAGAAGTAGGAGTATGTTTCTCGTAT
>OU964976.1:4815114-4820114 GCA_918808275.2 Dolichovespula sylvestris
AAAGACTACTACTACTAGAATCGTAAAACCGACACAGACCAACCACCAAACCAATACCGGATCCCATCTGGATGAAAGTGGGATCCTCGAGATTCCTACGGGCTACTACTACGACTCTACTACTACTACTACTACCACAACTTTTTATTGCCATTCCTTTTGCACCAACTTGCTTTTACCATTATTCCTGATTTTCCGTTTTCTTTCTTTTTTTTTTTTTTTCCTTTTTCTCTTTTTACCTCTGTCTTCCATAACTCTCTTTATCTCTCTGGCTCATTTTTTCTTTCTTTCTTTCTTTCTTTTAGTTTTTTTTTTTTTTTTTTTTTTTTTGTAAACGTTTAGATAATTACCATTACCCCTTCTTCTTCCTCTTCTTCTTCTTCTTCTTATTATTATTATTATTTCATTTATATTTTTGTTCAATCGCGTTATTTATTTGTTTGATTTAATCACTTGTAAGAATCGTAATTATCGATAAAAGATATTTTATTCTTTTTTCGATCGTCACGAGTCCGTAAATTATTTGTTATGTGTATACGATAAAGAAGCAGAAGACACAGTTCGTTCATATTCGTTTCGTATTAATAACGAAAGAAAAAAGCAAACGAACTTTTCCGATTCGTAAGCCCAATTCTGATTGATCGATCGATCGATCGATCGATCGATCCGTTCATTTATCTTTTCATTTTAGAAAATTATTTTTATCGATTAAATCGTAACAGTTAATAACTAATCATTTCGCACTGTGGAATTTGATATATTTTCTATTCCCTATTTCTTTTTTTTTTTTTTTTTTGTTTTTTTTATATCATCCGGATCATCCTTCGAGAAGTAGAAAAGTATGTAGACGACGATTGTTTTATCTATAAACGTATTTACGAGTAATATATATGTGTGTGTATGTCTGTCCATATAATCTGTGCGTGTGTGTCGCAAGTAGAACGAAAAGAAAGAGAGAGAGAGAGAGAGAGAGAGAGAGAGAGAGAGAGGGAGAGAGGGAGGGACCAAAGTGGCAACGATTTGGCACTTTTCTCCTTCTCGAGACTTACTCCTCGTCGAGAAGAGAAGAAAAGAGAAGAGAAGAGAATAGAAGACGATGGATACTTGGCTAAGCCTTGACCTCGACCTTAGAGCTATCAAGAATGCTACGACATGATGTTCCATCTCGAGTTGCACCCTTTAACTCCCACGTTCATCCCTCACGACCATTACCACCAACCACCAACCAACAACCAACACCATCCAATCATCTTTCTTTCGTTCGCGCGCGTCCTTGTGTGCGTATGTGTGTCTGTGTGTGTGCGTGTTACTTCCCGGATCATTGCACTCTCATTTCATTTAATATTTTTCTCTCGTTTCTTTTTTTTTTTTTTTTATACTTTATTTCTCTCTCTCTCTCTCTCTCTTTCTCTCTTTCTCTCGTGTGCACGCGTGTATGTCTCTGTATCTATATCTCTCTTCGTACGTCAAGTTTAATTTTTCTTCATTTAACAATCTTACGATCGTTTCTCTGTTTGACGTCACCGGGTCAAACGTCAAACAGAGCCTTTTTTTTTCAAGATTTCTTCTACTCGAAGTACCGAGGATAAGGAGGTGGTAGTAGTAGAAATAGCAGCATACCTTTTGTCGCGTCGTAACCTTCCCATTTATATCAAGTATAACGTATCGAGAATGATCACACTTGACCTGTTTCCCCTTTTTCTAGAAAATATTTTATACCACTTCGTTCGGACTCGAAAAGAAAAGATTAGCTCGATCAATGGACGTTCCCTGAAATATATATGTATATATTATGTGTATATATTTATATATATATATATATTTTTTTTTCATATATATCGTGTGTGTATTTACATTGTGAATGAGATAAAAATTCGTATAAATTTTTATTTATTATATATTATATATATATATATATATATATTTTTCAAAAGAAATTAATCGTTCGAATAGAATTCTATCGATGTAGTCGATCGAAGAAAAAGAAAAGAATTTTGTTTTACGAGTCGTTAATTTACTTTATCGTATTATTATGTTACACATATCAAATATATATATTTCTTTGATATATATATATATATATATATATATATATATATATATATAAATTTAAATGAAATCGATTACGAGTATAACTCTTGTTAAATATAATATATTTTTGTTTTTAAATCATCTTCAAAGATTAAAAAAAAAATATATATATATATATATTAATCGGATCGTATGACAACGATACGGATACCCTTATTAAATAATTCAACGATTCGTTAAATTTTCACGGACATGGAGAAGAAGACACATGCACGTGAAACGCGCAAACACATGCGCGGGGGTGGGGGGAGGCGAGTGTTAACACTTAAACGTTTAGGTAGCAATAACAACGATTCACTCGAGCGGACCGCAGATTCCAAGGCAATTTTGAGGATAATTCCTTGGCGTATGTAGGTTAGCAAATTCATAGAAGTCGTGATTTTCCATCTCTCTGTGGTGGCACACGGGGGTTCAACAGGTTGCAGGTTGCTAGCTAGCTAACACAGTACACCCAAAGAGTACCCACCAATAGCACATCAGTAGTAGCAGTAGTAGAAGCAGCAAGTAGCAGAAGTAGCAGCTAGTAGTAGTAGTAGTAGTAGTAGTAGTAGAAGCAGCAGTAACAGCCCAGTAGATTAGCAAAGGAAAGAGAGAGATAGAGATAGAGATAGAAATAGTGAGAGAGATGAGAGAAAGAGAGATAGAGAAGGATGATCCTTCCTTTTATTTCTCTCTTTATTTCCTTCCTTCCTTCCTTCCTTCCTTCCTCTTCCCTTTTCCTTTTTCTTTTCCTTTCAATTAACTACTCGAGAACGACCGCGGCCGCGCTTTCCTATCACTCCCACAATTTTTATCCTTTTTTTTTGCGCTTATCGCCAAAAATAAATGTGTCATATCACTCGGAATGTTTTCCGTATGTGCGTGAAATTTAGTTCCTTCTTTTATTGTCTCTCTCTCTCTCTCTCTTTTGTTTCCCCACGTCTTCTTTCTTACTCGACTTATTTTATTCCGATTTTGTTCGGAAAGAGAATGAGATAGAAAGAATGTATATAATTTATTTATACATGTATTTATAGGATTATATATATATATATAATTATTATTATTATAATTATTATTGTTATTATTATTATTATTATTAATGTTATTATTATGATTGTCGGAGCATAATTTGCGAGATATCGAACGTTTAGCTAAGCTTGTCGACAATGTGTCGTAGTAAACATGGATTGGGTGGTGGGGTGGTAAGGTACAGAGAGAGACAGAGAGAGACAGAGAGAGAGAGAGAGAGAGAGAGAAGGTTGACGGTGACAGTCGAGAGTTGAGAACGACGGAATAGGTTTACTCCAGACTCCGTTTGATAGGAGCTCGCTAAACCGATATATATATATATATATATATATATATATATATATATATATATATATATATACGTAGCGATAGTATGGTAAGGCCATTGTGGCTTTGGCCATCCGTAACTCGCAGTGTGGTGGACTTGGCACACACAGAACAGCCACCATCACCACCACCACCATATCACCATCACCATCGTCACCATCACCATAACGACGACTAATACTAACCCCCATTACCAACACAGTAACATCGCTATCATTATTACCGCCGACGTCATCGTCACGATGCCTATCGAAAATGCCTTCCTCCCGTATCGATCCTATTCAAATTTGATCTCTCTATCTCTCTCTCTCTCTATCTATCCATCTCTCTTTCTTTTCGTATCATCCTCTCTCCATCTGTTTAATTATCATTATTATCATTATTATAATTATTACTATTATTATTATTAAATTTTTTTTCAATACGATAAATTTCTCCCATACACTCAGTATATTATATTTTGTTTGATTAATCACTTAATTAATTAATTAATTAATTTATTCGATCGGACCGTGCTTTATTCTCACGTGTGTGCGTTCTCGCCTTGGTTATCATTGTAAATATAATTACGATAGTTATTCCTTCCGTTTCAATCTTCTTTTACATATTACGTGTATATATATATATATATTTTATTTTTTTATTTTAATTAATTAATTAATTGATTGATTATTGGATTACGTCGCGTTCAATCTTTCGAGTTTCTTTTCTATATATTTTTCGTACTAATAAGAATCTATAACTATATATATATATATATATTAAATATTTGTATTCTCTCTATCTATCTTTTTCTCTCCCATTTTCTTGTTCGGTAGAGTATAACGATAATAGAATATTTAGCTATTTTCTCGAGCAAACGAGATGCTTGTTAGACATTCTCTCTCTCTCTCTCTCTTTCTCTATTATTCTCTATCTCTATCCATCCATCCATCCATCCATCCATCTCTTTCTCTGGTTTTGCAATGAAAAGTTAAAAGAGTTGCCTATGACGACGTCACTTTTTTCGACGTATTCCATTAAAAAGTTTTCAAAAGGCATTACGTGAGACGTTTGCGTATGCGTGTGGAGGGTTTGCATCATCTATAGAATCGTATATGTATGTATGTATGTATGTACATATGTACATATGTACCCACGTACGTATATACATACATACATACATACATATATATATATATATATATATATATATGCGTATGTAGATAGGTCGTTATATTAAATTTCCTTTAGAATAAGCAAAGTACTTTGCTTACTTACTCGTTAAGTCGTCGTGGCCATTGAGAATCTTATTTCATTCCTGACGAAAGAAGGCAGGCATGCAAGCTAGCAAGGAAGAAAGAAGGAAGTAAGGAAGAAAGGAAGGAAAGGAAAAAGAAAAAATAGAAATAAATAACCGAGGAAAAAAAATATGAACGGTTCCTTCTCGTCGTCCTTTCTATATAATACGTTCACTCGTTACGTCAATACCGCGCATTACGCATTGTCGTTTGTCGTTCCTTCGTTCTTTCTTTCCTTTTTTTTTTTTTTCTTTTACTTTTTCTTTTTTCTATTCTATCTAGAAGACCAAA
>OU964976.1:4822614-4847614 GCA_918808275.2 Dolichovespula sylvestris
AGAAAGATAGATAGATAGATTGATAGATAGATAAATAGATAGATAGATAGATAGATAGATAGATAGATAGAGAGAGGGAGAGAGAGAAAGTGGTGAGTGCAGCTGAGTGAACGGGACTCTAAGTTTGTTTCCTTGTCTCTTTAAGACCACGAGTCGATATATATATATATATATACAGAAAAAGAGAGAGAGAGAGAGAGAGAGAGAGAGAACAGCAAAACGCATCGCAACGATGGAAAGAAAGACATCATTCGCGAAACGTAGTTGTCTTACGGTGCAAACAGTTTTCACCTCTCACTCCCCACTTTTCCTTCGAGAAATTCAACCTGCATTATCATGAGAGCAAATTTGACTTGCCTTTCTCCATCTATATCCATCCGTCTGTCTATCCAACCATCTCTTTCTCTCTCTCTCTCTCTCTCTCTCTCTTTCTCTCTTACGAGATTTCTTCGAGCACCATCTTCGAAGTTTCGTCGCATATTTCGCATCCCCAGGATTTTTCGCTCACCGTGTTTCCTTCGCCCACTCTCATTTTCTATTCTTCGGAAAAAGATATAAAACAAAGAGGAAGAAGTAGAGGGACAGAAGGAGGAGGAGGAGGAGGAGGAGGAGGAGGAAGAAGAAGAAGAAGAAAGAAAAAAACAAACGAACTTTTCCTCGATCGACGGCTTCCTCCTCCCGCTTTTATCCCTGCATCATCTTTTTTCCACTTCTCGCGAATGAATTCCAAACGTTGTTCTCTCTCCCTTACGAATTTTAAACTTCCTTCTCTCTCTCTCTCTCTCTCTCTCTCTCTCTCTTTCTCTGCCTATCTATCTATCTTTCTCTCTCTGTCTATCTCTTTATCCCTTTCCTCCAACCCCATTCCAAACCCATCTCTACTTAAGTTCTTGGCGAAACGGAGGATTAGAAAATTTTCTCGAGAAAATCATCTTGTAGTTTGGATAGATTTGTTTCGAAGAGAGAGAGAGAGAGAGAGAGAGAGAGAGAGAGAGAGAGAGGGCATGCGAGAGAACGCGCTCGCGTTCCTCTTGCAATACGAAGAAGAAAAAGTAGAAGTAGAAGTAGTAGAAGTCTCTTTTGCGAGTCTATCTCTTGCTAACTTCAAAAGACGAGAAAGATATATATATATATATATATATATATATATATATATATATATACATATATATTTATGTATATATGTATATATAAATATATGTTTACGTAGTTTAAGTTCGGATCGTTATTTTTACTCGGCGTTACGACGACAGCTGCCACTTCGCAGATCGTCTCCTCTACTTCACGCTTTTCTGCCCTTTCACGTTGGGAAGAGAAAAAAAAAATAAAGATAAAGAAAAGATGAAAGAAAAAAAGAGAACGATAAAGATATTATATATATATATATAAAGAGAGATAGAGATAGAGTCATAGTAGAGAGATTCACGGTCTCGCACGTCTCGAGAAAATTCACGTTTTCGAGCTAGATCTCCTCCTCCTCCTCCTCCTCCTCCTTCTTCTTCAAACAGGTGAAAATCACACTTTCCATCTCTCTTTCTCTTTGTCCTTCTCTTTATCTTCCTTCCTCTTCCTCTTCCAATTTTCTTCTTCCCCTTGTTTTTGCTCTCCTTATTGTCCCTTTCTCATTTTACTTTTTTTTTTTTTTTATTTTATTTTATTTTATTTTATTTTATTTGTACTATTTTTCCCCCGTTCGCGGAAGCCAACCGTGAGGGTGAAATTTACGCGCCATGGATTTTGCTGCTCCTCGTTTGCAGGGAGAGAGAGAGAGAGAGAGAGAGAGAGAGAGAGAGAGAGAGAGAGGGGCCTTCTTCGTTTCCACGGGAAGTCGATGGTCGTTCGAGCATACAACTCCAGAGATATCTCGATTAGATATATATCTTCTCGTTCTCCTTCTCTTCTTCTTCTTCTTCTTCTTCTTCTTCTTCTTCTTCTTATTTTCCTTCTCCTCCTCCTCCTCCTTTCCTTCCTACTCTCTCTCTCTCTTTTTTCCTTTTCTCTCTTCTAACTTTCTCCGTTCGACCGGAAACAAATTTTTCTTTCTGCTTTTCCGTTCCCGTATCAAGATTACGATAATACTTCACACGAGATAGCAAAGATATTTGTTTAGAGGATATATTTTTTATAGAGGAAATTATAAAATTTATTTTTTTTTCTGATATGTTTGTGTGTGTGTGTATATATATATATATATATATATATATATATATATATATATATATATATAAATATATGCAAAAAGAATGATACAATAATTATCCTAAACTTGTAGAATATAATTTTACGACGAATCTTTTTGTCGATAGTTTCTCGAACGTGTTCGTACGCACGAAAAAAAAAATTCAAGACAAATCTACGTAAGGGGTATTTCAATTTTTCGGCTTTTAATTCTTCTCCTTTATTACTCTTTTTTTTTGTATATATATATATATATTTTTTTTTTTCATTTATAAATAATTTAACGATTGAAGAGCAAGACTATCTCTCAAATGTCTTCGTTTCTTTGTTAGACGTTTCTCTTCTTCTTTATTCTTTTTTTTTTTTTTTTAATTTTAATTTTGAGCGTAAACCTCGTAGGCGTTCTCAACTTAAGCAAATATCCTTTAACTTCTATCGGTTTTGGATCATCCTTGCAGACGAATCCATCAAGGATAATTCTTCCTTAAATGACTTACATCAAATACGTTGTATTTTTGTTTGTTTTTTCTTTTTTTAATTTTATTTTCTTCTCTTTTTCTATCAGAGCGATCGCTACCGACGTTCTTTCGATATCTCGAATCGTAAAATTTTTATTAACTATTCCCGTGACTAACTCGTTTAATCCAACCAGCATATTCCCTTTTATTTCCTTCGCATATCAAGTTTTAGAATGGGAAGCGTTATAGACGAGCATGTTTTTTTTCTTCATTTTTTTTTTGTCATACTCGTTTCGAGATGTCGTAGTGAAGAAAGGAAACAAAATATGTAAAACGTCGACTCTCGTGTCGTACAATTTTGTCAATATTCATGAATTAAAATGATAAAACGCGTCGCGCTATGTCCGTTTATCTCTACACAATAATATTCGTATGCGTGTGCGTGTGTCAGATTTAATTTATTAAGAAATAAAAATATCCGAGTTGGAATATCAACAATTAAAAATTGTGACGTTCCCATATATATATATATATATATATATATATAATAACTATCATATTAATTATTTCATTGGGGAGAAAGAAAAATAATTGACAATGGCAATCAAGTTTCAATTACTTCCAGAACGACTCGTTTATTTTTAATTATAAAAATTGTATCGTATTGAGAGAGAGAGAGAGAGAGAGAGAGAGAGAGAGAGAGAGAGAGAGAGAGAGAGAAGAAACGAACCAAAACAACAGCAGAGAAAAAAGAAAAGAAAAAAAGGAATCGAATACGAACGAAACTCAGTATTTTTTCTTTTATTACGCAAATTAACGAAAAAGAAAAAAAAAGAAAAGAAAAGAAAGAAGAAAGAAAAAAGAAAAGAAAAAGAATGAAAGCATATCGAAGCAAATTAATTCTAACGATGATTTGTACAAAATAACAAATCCACTGCTTGAAACAAATCAATTTCTTCTGGGCGGTATGATGAGGGGTGGTTGGTGTGGTTTGGTTAGAGGGGCCGTTTAATTCGACTGGCATAATTAATTTCTAATATTTCTCATCTTACTTAGGATGTAATTTCACTGGGATAATGATGATAATAATTATTGGTTAAAAATGAATCCTAGTTTAATGTAGTTTTCGATTACATACGGTATAACACGTGTGTACGTAAGTACGTACGTGCCACATAGGATACATACATACATACATACATACATACATACATACATACATACATACATACATACATACATACATACATACATACATACATACATACATACATACATATATACATACATACATACATATCTACCCTTGGATACTCGTATGGGTTATTAGAAAGAGAACTAACTCTCTTAGGATAGAAACTTCGATTAGGAGAATGTGAGAGAGAGAGATAGAGAGAGAGAGAGAGAGAGAGAGAGAGAAAGAGATGGATAAACATAGAGGATAACAGTTTGCCAGCCTATCTAAGCCTCTCTCCCACACGTATGGAGAACCGATTTCGGTCGAAATGGCAAGCACGAATAGCATTTCCCTTGAGGATAAAGCTCAAGCACGTGGGATACTATCCTTAGGGATGTATAATATCTTTATCTCTATCTCTATCTCTCTCTCTCTTTCTCTCTTCTTGTAGTGAGAAGAAAAGCGATGTGGGATTTCAAAAATCATCGTCGAACGTGCACGGAAGTCTTAAGTCTTCTATCAAACATTTTATACTCTTTAACGAGAGATAAGAATCGTTAGAGGATATAGAAGGAAGAGGATATGTAATACAATGATACGGATATTTTCGTTAGACTAATTTTCTCAGCTCATTTATTCTCAGCTATCATCCATAACCACCCTCTCTATCTACAACCCCCTCCATCAGTTATATCAATGTATTGATATAACAATCACATTAATTCGAAGAATATTTACGCCGTAGCAAGGACCACCGAGAGCACAATCACGATTTAATAATAATTTTACAAAATACCCGTGCCGTACGAACGCGTATTATCTCTTAAATTAATAATCTCGACGAAACCGACCACAGTGTCGCGTCCTCCCCTCCCCCACCCATATACCCCATATACCCCCCGATAAATTTTCACGTCCGATTATTATAGTGTTTTAGTTCGGGGTTAGATGAGCGAGCGCTCGTATAGGCGTCAAAGAAAATCTCTATTATCGAAAAGGATGAAAATCGAAGCCGTGCGTGTTGGGTGTAGAAGAGAGAAAGAGAGAGAGAGAGAGAGAGAGAGAGAGAGAGAGAGAGAGGTCGCGTCAGATGGTGGTGGGATGGTGGGTGGTTGGGTTGGTTTGAATTGGGTTGTGGGTTGGATAGAGTGGGTGGATGGGTATGTTGTTTGGTCGTGTGGCTTTCTAAGGGTGAAAGGAGGAGTGGAGTGGGGTTGGGGTGGGGTGGGGTGGGGTGGAGTGGGAGAGGTTTGCTTCCCTTATTTTCCTATGGCGGAAGTCACGCCGCGTGTTTTCCACTGAGTTACATGTTACAAGCTCTAGAGCGTTATATTAACGTGGACCGGTGTGTGTTAGTGCGCACAGTTTGCCTATGTATTTTATACACTCCCGCGGTATATAAGGGGGGGATAGTGTACTCTATAGTGTAGTAACCGTAACGTAACGTAGTGTATATGAGTATATATATGCGTGAAAGAGAGGGGTAGAGGGAGAGAGAGCGAGCTTGCCCGTCGGGGTCGGTTTTAATTAGAGAGAGAGTCTGCATTGGATCCGAGGCTGCAGGACCGAAACAGGCTCTTCGATTAAATTATTAATTAACGTTCTCCTGGAAATACCACATCACATACGTGCCGTCAGGGGGCGGGAAGGGTGGGAGGGAGGAGTGGCTTGGGTTGAATTGGGGGGTGGTAGTGGTGGTGGTAGGAGGAGAGGGAGGACGCACGAGCGCGCAACCAACTATGAATAGTATGCGCCTAAGAGAGTGAGTACGTTGTTTTTGTTTCTGAGACGACGGTGGAACAAGGCGCTCTCTTGTGTGTGTTTGTCTTTTGTAGTACATACGTGAAAAGCCCGAGACGATGATATAGAGAGAGAGAGAGAGAGAGAGAGAGGAGAGTGTGTATTACACGGATGAATTTTATACGTGGATGTATTACGAAATAGATGTAATCTATGTATCATTAAACGTGTAGATAGTAATACACGGACAATGTGCACACTGGTATAAAGGAAAAGGAGTTGGGAGTATAGAGTGGTATATTTATAGGAGGACGATGGTAAAGTGTATCGCACAATTTGGAGAGGACGCGCGTTACATTATTATGTGTGTATGTACATTCTCCGGAGTTCGCGTAGTGTTGTACTCCACTTTTGACAAGGGGACAAAAACACGGACGAGAGAGAGGAGAGAGAGAGAGAGAGAGAGATAGAGAGAGAGAGTTATGGTATATATAATCGTGTAGTAATGTTTCGAACAGACCATTTCGATTTTTACATTTTTTCTTTCTTTCTTTCTTTCTGTAGTTTCTTTTTTATTCGTTTATTTATTTATTTATTAATTTATTTATTTATTTATTTATTTATTCGTTCGTTCGTTTAGTTCCTCTTTCTTTTTTCCTCGACAAACAAACGAGGAGAAAGAGAGAGAGAGAGAGAGAGAGATAGAGAGATGGTGGGTGGGAGGGAGAGAGGGGTTTGGAAGAGAATAAAAAAAAAACAATTCGACTGCAAGATATATATATATATATATATACACGATGAGATTAGCCGAGTTCGATTGGATATTTTTTTTCCCTTTCCTCTTCCTTTTATTTTCTTTTCTTTTTTTTTTTTTATGTTCTCTTTTCTTTCCTTTCCTTCCCTTTTATCAATCGACAATCTCAACAACGAGATAATTAATTGGATTTTTTTGACCGAACGATTGGACGAGTGGTTTGTAAAAAAAAAAAAAAAAAAAAGGAAAAAAAAGAAACCGAAAAAGAAAAAAAAGCAAGAAGAATATACGAAAGGAAGAGAGTAGTAGTAGTAATAGTAGTAGTAGTAGTAGTAGTAGTAGTAGTGTACAACTTTTTGTAAAATGAGAGATCGGTAAAATGTTACAAAAGTGAATTGTCAACGAACCACAACTGGTGGTGGTCAATCCTCTCTTCTTGGGTCAATGTTTTGTTCAAATATATATATATATATATATATATATATATATATATATATATATGCATGTATGTATATATATATGTATCGTTCATAGTCTTTAGGGTCACGATAAGGATGGGTCTTGAGGGAGAAATAGAGAGAATAATTGGAGGGGTTAGCATCCATTTCAGTGTGGATATAATTCTGCGCTCGTCCATATGAACTTCTCTCTCTCTCTCTCTCTCTCTCTCTCTCCCCATGCTTTGTGTACTTACGTATTACTTACTTCAACAAAGATGGAAACATTCGCGGGGAGAAATTCGAGCGTGTGCATTAATTGAACCATTAACAAGTTCGTTACATTGTTAACAATTTTATATTATTATTATCGTTATTATTTGTTTCTTCGTTCTTTCTTTCGTTCCCCCCCTCTCTCTCTCTCTCTCTCTCTTTTTATTTACATCGTTATGTTAATTAACCCTCTAGTAATATTTCGAACAAAGATAAAAAAAAAGATATCTAATAAGAAAGAGATAGAGGATGAAATTGACCCATTAACTAGTTTTTAATATCGTTAACAATTTTATTATCCTCTCTCTCTCTCGCTTTGTTTACATCGTTATGTTAATTACCTGTTAGTCATTTTACGAACGAAGAAATAGGAAACGAAAAGAGAGAGAGAGAGAGAGAGAGAGAGAGAGAAAGAAAGAAATAAATAAATAAATAAAAAAAACTTGGCGCATTAAAGAGTTCTCCTCTCCAACATTGTCGACGATTCTCCATTATGACATTCATTTTCTCCGTTTCACCATTTCTATTTATACCTTGTTACGCTTATTTCCTTTAAGAAAGAAACCTTTTTTTTTCTCTCTTCCTTCCTTCTTTCTTTCTCTTTTTTAAAGAGAAAGAAAAATAATCGTTAACCAAAGACAAATTTATGGAAACCAATAACGACGACTAAGACGAAGACGAAGACGAAGACGAAGACGAAGACGAAGACGAAGACGAAGACGAAGACGAAGAAGAGAAAGACGATGAATCTGAAGGCGAACGACGGAGTAATAAACGTCGAGTATCCCTCGTAACGAGCATTTACACCCGTGGAACATAAATGTCTAATCGAGAGTCGAAGTTTGACCGTCTCAGGACTGTCGCTGCCAGGCGCGCTCTCCTTAAACCCCGATCCGCCATTTCTCCCGTTAGTTTCCGGTTAGTTTCAGTCGTTTCTACATCCGTTATTCCTTCCACCACCATGACCATCGCCACTACCATTACCACTACTAACACTACCACTATTATTATTACTATTACGAGAGAGAGAGAGAGTACCACAACTCTCGGGCCTCCTCCTTTCATCCCTGAGGCTTCTTCTCTTCTTGTATCTACTCTCGTCTATGTCAGGACGAATTCTCCTATCTCTCTCTCTCTCTCTCTCTCTCTCTCTTTCTCTCTCTGTCTCTCTCACTGCCGTCATATTTCTAAGTAAATTTCGTTGTATAATTAACGTTTAATAGTCACCCTCCGTCCATGGCCTTTTCCTCGTGCTTTCCAACCCCGAGGCTTGCCAGAGAAAGAGAGAGAGAGAGAGAGAGAGAGAGAGAGAGAGGGAGGGAGGGAGAGAGGGAGGGAGGGATGGAGACTGGTAAAGGTTTCTCCTCTTTACTTCTACTACTACCCTCTCTATTACCATCTCTCTCTTTCATCTTTCTATTTCCATTTCGTTTCCTCCTATCATTCGCGGATTAACCGTTCTTCTTTACGAAGAACGATAACGCAATTCCTTCAGACGTTCTTGCGGAAAACTTACGGTGGAACACAGACGGGTGGGCGGTGGTTTGGTTGGAGGAAGAGGAGGAGGAGGAGGAGGAGGAGGAGGAGGATGAAGAAGAAATTTTCCTTAGCGATTGTTAGACCGTGATTATTATGCTTGTTAATCCATGATTTTATCCCTTTTGGGATAACGACTTCGAAAGGGACAATAAAATTGTTTCGACGTTTTCGTATTGTTAAGAGTTTATACTATTCGTATTATAGTAACAAGAATCTACCCCTCTCTCTCTCTCTCTCTCTTTTTCTCTTTTTCTCTTTCTCTGAACTCTCATTAACGATTTATCTCTTTCTCTCTCTTTCTCTATGTAACGTGCTATCGAGTTTCCGAGAGATAGAGAGATAGATAGATAGATAGATAGAGAGAGAGAGAGAGAGAGAGAGAGAGAGAGAGAGCGTGTGTATAACGAATTTCACGTTTCCGTACGCGAGAGCACACTCTGAAGTTTCTATTAACTCGTTTAACTAACATAAGTGCGGTTTCCCTTCCACCATATGTACGTACGTACGTACATACATACGTATATATATAATATAAACTATTACTCTCTAAAGTTGTCCCTCGTCCCTCGCCCCCCGTCCCACCCCCCGCTGTCTCCTGTCCGCCCTCCAAACTCCTCCCACCCACTTCTTCTCTCGCGTATCAAAAGCATAGATATATCGACGTACACTCGTTTGTAAGTTAATACACACGGCCATGGGGATGGTGGATCCGGGATGATCGGGTTGTTGGGGGAGGGTGGGACGACGAAAGTAACATGGTAATCTTATGGGAGTGTGTCTCATTCAAATTTTTTTTTTTTTTTTTTTAGTTTTTTTTTCTTGGTTTTATTTCTCTCCCTTCTCTCGGTGTGGCTCGTATTAACAATTACGTTTCTTCTTTAAATACTAAATAAATAAATAAATAAATAAATAAATAAATATGTAAATAAAGAAACGAAAGAAAATGAAAAGGATGGGATAAAAAGAAGATGAAGAAGAAGAAGAAGAAGAAGAATGTGTGTTCGCTAGACTGGACGACCGTGTACATATCTTTCCTTTATGTATCTCTGATATTCCCTCGAGAAATATAGGAAGAGAGAGAGAGAGAGAGATAGATAAATAGATAGATAAATGGATAGATAGAAAGAGAGAGAGAGAGAGAGAAGAAAGAGATAAGAATACATTTTCGCGTTCGCGTACGATCGGAGAGGGGGAAGGAAAAAGGAGAAAAGGAAGAAGAAGGGTTAAGGGATGAAAGTTGGGAGAGGAAGAGGGTGGTAAGGAGGGACGGGTATGGGTTCTATTATTTTTCAATTGCTCGACCGATCGTACGGTGGGATTCGGTATCCCGAATGTAATTGGACTTGGCTGCTACGTTTCTGTAACGTGTTGTTTCGATGTAATAAAGGAAAGAAGAAGAATAAGAAGAAGAAGAAAGAAAGAAAAAGAGAGAGAGAGAGAGACAGATAGGTATATAAGTATAGTATATATATATGGTGTATAAATAAATAAATAACGGGATATGATATAAATAAATAGACGACGAACGATATAAAAGGGTTGAAAGGTAATACGAGAAGAAAGGATAGGAGGGTGGGAAGGGCAAGGGAGTGAATTTTCACGGAGGTGAATATCGTTTATCTGCCTTCCTCTCTCTCTCTCTCTCTCTCTCTGTCTCTGTCTTTCTGTCTACTATGCATACGTGCGTGCACGTGTGTGTCTATATATATATATATATATTGGATGAATATATAATGGTATAAGGATAGACGAGAGAATTGTCCTGGAAAGGAAAACGCGTTCGCGGGGAAGGATTTCGAGAAAGGAGATGATCAAAGCAACGTAAACCGTTAGAAGATATATATATATGTGTGTGTGTGTGTGTGTGTATGTATGTATATATATATGGTATATACGTAAATCCGGCGTCACGGCGTAACAAAGTAAAGCACGCAGACAACAAACGATGATGCCATTTGTGAAGCAAACGCTCGCTCGAACACACGCGCTTCTTCCATATATATATATATATGTGTGTGTGTGTGTGTGTGTGTGTGTCGTGCGTGCGCGTTGGTGAATGCGTTTTGTGTGTTTGTTGTGTTGCTAATGTTGTTCGCGTGCGTTTCTGCGTACGCGTTTGTTGTGTATCTCTCTGCGTGTGATGCAACCTACTACTACGCACACACACACACACACACACACACACACACACACACACACACACACGGACGCATGCACGCAAGCACGTACACAAACGGCAGTGTACGTAGAATCGCTTAAATCCCACTGTGCTCGATTTTCCACGGGGATGATTTCCCGTAGGAAGATTTCAAAGGGCCGTCAAACGTTAGCGAAGAAAACGCGTAGAGATGTATCGGTAACGTTTCCCCGGTAAAACTCGTTTATCTTCTATCTCGCTCAATCTTTATTTTGTTTTTTCTTTTTCTTTTTATTTTATTCTCGTTCTTTCGTTTTGGCCTTTTCTCTTTCTTTATAATCTCATTTTCGTTTCTTTTTTTTTTTTTTTTCAATTCCTTTTAATCACTTTATTTTATTCTCTTATATATATATATTTGTCGTAATGTGAAGTAGTTCTTCGAAACGAGCTTAAAGGATTTGAATCATGCAACAGAGCGAATTAATGACGTCACAGTGACCATGTATCTTCTCTCTCTCTCTCTCTCTCTCTCTTTTTTCGTTTTCTCTCTCTCTCTCTCTCTCTCTCTTATTTTTCATCAATGAGAATTTTAACGTCACATTTTTCGAGACTATTTTTTTTACAAAACGACGTCCCCTCGTGGTGCAGTTAAATTAAATTTAAAAAATATGTGTATCGTCCATAGAGAAGGGCGGGCTAGCTAGCAGAGGGAGAAGAGAGAGAGAGAGAAAGAGAGAGAGAGAGTATCAGTGTGTGCTGCGACTCTCGAGGAAAATTTTTTTTACCCTCGTAAATACGACATACATACACCTGCTGTCTCATCTCATAGAGGACTAGAAAGTGAGAAGAGAGAGAGAGAGAGAGAGAGGATGGTAAGCTCGGAGGAGGGCTCGGGGAGAGGAGGAGGAGAGGGTCGTGGACCATCGTGGTTAACAAAGTTCCAAGTGGGCACGAGTCAAACGTGCATAATTTAACTTTGAAGGGCTTAGGTACTTCGCTGTAAAAACGTTTATTACCGAATTACTTTCTTCCTCC
The DNA here is from genome assembly GCA_918808275.2 of Dolichovespula sylvestris. NCBI lineage: Eukaryota > Metazoa > Arthropoda > Insecta > Hymenoptera > Vespidae > Dolichovespula > Dolichovespula sylvestris. The sequence continues at coordinate 4,834,343 of OU964976.1, forward strand.
CGGGGAAAAAAAATTCAAACTCGCGACGACTCCCGAGGGACAGGGAGAGGGAGAGAGATAGAGATAGAGAGAGAGAGAGAGAGAGAGAGAGAGAGAGAGAGAGTTAGACGAACGAGGACAGACGGATATAGAGATAGAGAGGGAATGAGAAACTCAAAAGAAAAATGAGAACTTTTTGTTTGCTGCATCAAAAAGAAAAAAAAAAAGGAGAAAAGAAACAACAAAAGAACGCTCGAATTTCGAATCTGCGACGAGAGATATGCTTTTTCTTTTTTTTTTTTTTTTTTTTTTTTATTTATTTGCTAAACGATTTAATCGCATTCCGTCGTTCGTTTCTTTGTACCACGTTTTGAAACTTTTCGTATTAATTAATTAAAATAACGTTGCGTATGAAATGGGATAATTTTATTTTCATTTTCATGTATATCTCTGTCCTACGTATGAGAGAGAAAGAGAGAGAGAGAGAGAGAGATAGCGAAGGATGTATAGATATTTTTTTTCTCTGCAAAATTTGCAAAATACGAACAAACGAAGTCATTTAAATGTGTAGGGGGTGGAGGGGAAAAAAAAAAAAAAAGAATGACAAGAGGAATGATGGAATTCAGGCAAAACGTGTATTTTTCATTCGTTATTGTCGTCCATTTTTTGCTTTCCTATTTTCTTCCTTTTTTCTTTTTAATTTCCGTGCTCGTTGGTTGCGTTCTTGTTTCTCTTCTCGTTCGTATCCCAGAGAGAGAGAGAGAGAGAAAAAAAAGAAAGAAAACCATGGAGGTCGACCCCCCTTAAAAGTTTAATAGCCGAATGTTGTTTTACGCGAATGTAATAACGATAGCATGATAATATAATTATTTCGATCGTGTTAGTATCATTATTTTTAACCATTATCCTTCTCTCTTTCTGTTTCAGGTAAGAAACTACGACGGACTACTTTACTCTCTCAACATGTGTGTGTGCCTGGTTTGCGTCAACGTTGTCTCTCTCGATCTCTATACGCCGACATTAGTTGGATAAAAAAATTGATTTTTTTTTTTAAACCAGCGAGTTTGCTCCCTCGCACGTACGCACAGAATGAGCGAGAGAAAACGTGAGAAAGAGAGAGAGAGAGAGAGAGAGAGAGAGATAAAAAATATATATCTGTCTCTTTCTCCCCCTCCAACAAACTCTCTCTCCCTCTCTCTCTCTCTCTCTCTCTCTCTCTCTCCCTCTCATTGTGCAATCAATGGACAAAATTCATCGTTAAATATTCTCAATCTCTGGTAACGTTAACACCTTCGTCGTTCTCTTTCTTTTTTTTTTTTTTTATTCCAAATTCCCGTCTAACAAGGGAAAGAAAAAAAGAGAGAGAGAGAAAAACAAATAATAAAAAAAAAAAAAAAAATAAACGCGAAAAGCTCGACGACAATTATTCGACCGTGCGCCATTTCTTTCTTTTTTTTTTTTTCTCCTACCCTTTTTTCCCCTATCTCTTCTTTTACTATGATTTTCATTTTTATTTTTGAATTTATATATATATATATATATATATTTGTTTTTTATATATCGCTTCCTTCTCCCACTCCATTTATTTCATTTCGTTTGATTTTATATTTCGCTTTATTTACACGCCTTTTTTCTTTTTTTTTAATATTTATTCATTTTTCTCTTTCTTTGTTTTTATTTTATTCTATTTTATTTATTTATTTATTTTTTTTTTTTTCCTTTTATTTCAAGCGACACGAATTAATGAAAATATCCGTAAATACGAGAGGTAGACGACGAACGACGACGATTGCGACGTGGTTTTGATTACGAGAGGAGTGGGAGGAGGGAGTATAGGGAGTTGGGAGTAGGGGAAAGTACGTACTTTTTGGTCCCTCCGTAACGTCACAGCGTGATCCTCTCCCTCTCCCTCCCTCCCTCTCTCTCTCTCTCTCTTTCTAGAAAGAGAAAACCGACAGGAAACCTCATCGAGACATTCGCGGGAATTAAGAGTACAGTTCGAATCCACCGAGCTCGTCCTTGTTAAGCACATGGTAATAGTGGTAGTGGCAAAGGAGAGACAGAGAGAGAGAGAGAGGGTTAAAGGAGAAGGGTAAGGGAAAGGGTTAAAGGGGGAAGATAGAGGTACGACTTGTGTATCTCGAGTGGAATCGAGTCGTCTCGAGTAGTCACAGTCGACGTCGTCGTCGTCATCGTCGCCGTCATGAGTAGTTGAAAACGAAAGTATAAAAAGAAAGACGGAGAAGGAAAGACAGAGACAGAGAGAGAGAGAGAGAGAGAAAGAAAAATCTTTTAAGTTCGACAAAATCATAGGGAAGGGGAATAAAAAAAAGTATCGCGCTACCTACCCCAGTTTTTTTTTTTTATATATTCTCCTTTACTTTACTCTCGCGGTATCATCGCGTTGTTTCATCATTATCGTACGTTATCTATCGTCATAGTCATAGTCATAGTCGTAATCATCGTCATCGTCATTGTCGTCGTCATCGACTGCCACAACAACAACAACAACAACAACAACAAGAACAACATTCTCGAGTTTAATTAAACTGAAATAGCGACAACGACGATAGAGAGAGAGAGAGAGAAGCTTCCTCGTTCTTCTCTCCGTTGCCTACATTTCTGATACGCGTAGCCATTGTTTTAAAGAGAGAGAGAGAGAGAGAGAGAGAGAGAGAGAGAGAGAGAGAGAGAGAGAGAGAATTGGCGATCATGTATCGCTCTTACAAAGCCGGAGAAGTCGATTTCCTGGCAAGCAAGCAACGCGGCTACTACTACCAACTATTACTACTACTATTACTACTATTACTACTGCTGTTACTGCTAGTACACTACTATTACTACGTACCATGTGTTGGAAGGGAACAGCGGTGAGGAGAGGGGGCGCGGGTAGGTAGGAAGAGAGCTTGGCTGGTGGGTTCATTCTTCTTGCCCTTTGTTTCCCTACTCCAAGGGGAAGTACTCTCCTCCTCCTCCTCATCCTCCTCATCCTACATATGTTAACGTAAAGTGAAAAGAGAGAGAGAGAGAGAGAGAGAGAGAGAGAGAGAGAGCATGTTTCTCTTGCTATGATTTCACGCGCGTCATACCATTCGCCTCTAGTATTCGAGATATGAGTTTCGATACGACGTTCGTATTGTTGTTCCCATACGCTTCTTGTCTCTTTCTCTATTTATATACGTGTGTGTGTGTATGTATATATATATATATATATATATATATATATATATATATATATATATATATATATATGGGGCACGTACGTTCATTTTTCCAACGTTTCTGGAATTATTTTACAGGCTTTCGAGCTTTTTCCCCATCGATATTTCTTTCTTTTTCTTTTTCTCTTTCTTTCAGTCTTTCTTTCATTCCCATACACACGTCCCACGTGTATATATATATATATGTGTGTGTGTATCTAGACGATTCTGATTGATTCGAGAATAGACGATTAGCCGCAAATCGTACCGCGTTAGAGAGAGCCACCCTTCTCTCTTTTTTCTACGTTATACTGTACGGGGAACGTGAAAGAGAGAGAGGGATAGAGTGAGAGGGGTGGGTGGGGCGGGGGAGAAGAGAGAAGAGGGTAACACCATGATATCAACGGTAGAAAGAGAGTAATAGTAGGTAGTAACGATTCGTATCCCTGTTTCTCTTTGTTTCTATCACAGTGGAACGTGCGTTTCTCTCCCTCGATCATTTTTCAAGAGGGCTGAAAGAGAGAGAGAGAGAGAGAGACTCGGGATTATGACGCTCGTACCCAGTTAGCCTTGCCATTTGTTATTCTCTTTCTCTTTCTCTTCTCTCTTCTCTCTCTCTCTCTCTCTCTCTGTTTCTTTTTTCCCTCTCTAACATGCACACATCGCACATGTATACGCGTATTTCTATTTTCAGAAATATATATATATATATATATATATATAAAATAAACGTGTCATCGTGATCAAAGGATTTTCACGATCGTAATTAACAGATCCGTGCTCGTGGTATTACTATTAAAAAAAAAAAAAAAATAATAAAATAAAAAATAAATGAATATATAAATAAATGAAGGAATGAATGAATGAACGAACGATCGAATAAAAGCAAAAAGGAAAGGGGAAAAAAACAACACAGTAAAGAGTAAAAAAATGTTGTCCACCGGTATATATCGTACGAGTGCATTTGAGATTGTTCGATTTAATAAATAAATTTCATTTGGAAATCCGTTTAACGTAAACGAACGTTGAAAAAAAAAAATATATATATATATATACACACACATACATATATACAACAAAACTGTATCAAGCGTTTGTCATACATAAATATCGTATTATCGATCTCAAAAGGCTCTCGACTCTCGTTCTTTTTTTCGACTTTGACGCGCCCCACGGGCACTTAACATATTTATTTATAAACGTTTATATTTATTTTTACGCACGTTTCGGACGTTGTTCCTTACTGGCGCAATTTAATGTGGATTTTATTTCGATAGGAAATCGAACCAAAATGGAAAGAGACGGAGAGAGAGAGAGAGAGATTATTTTTAATTACGATATCATCGTCATTGTCATAATAATAATAATAACAATAATAATAATAACAACAATGATTATTATTATTATTATTATTATTATTATTATTATTTCATTATTTCGTTAGATAAATCATGTATGTGATATGAAACGTAAGGATATTTACGCGAATAGTAGATATATTATTCTCTCTTATTAGAGATGGACTACTCTCTCTCTCTCTCTCTCTCTCTCTCTCTCTCTCAAGTAAACCACCCCTTCCCCCCGCCCGCTCGCCCGTTTGCACTGCGAACGACAGAACGTGATTTCGTGCGGTTCGACGAACCGACTCTTAATCGACGAGCCGAATTAATCGGCTACGTTGATCTCGTTCCACGTAATTGATCGCGTTCGTGTGGTATCAAGAAAATTTATCGGGAACTATTACGTTATTCCGATCGGTTTTCGTCGTCTTACGAGAAGGAGTTATCGAAAGAGAACGTATATATATAAGGAGGAAGCCAGATAGAGAGAGAAAGAGAGAGATAGAGATAGAGTTGGTTGATGGGTGGTAGGTTAGGGGTAAGTGAAAGAGAGACTCGATTAGTATTAGACAAGTTGAATAGCATGCTCGGTTCGATTCGAACCTTATTATCTTGGAAGATTACAATTCGGTTGGGGGAGGGCTGGGGGGGGGGATTACTTCGTAAGATAAATCGATCCTTTTTAACGGTGAAAACTCTTCGACGAATCTTTTCTGTCTTTATCCATAGTATATATATGTGTATATATATATATATATATATATATATATATATAAATATATATATATGTATGTATGTATGTATATGTATATATCTATGTAATATAGAAAGCGAATTATACGTGCATACGTAGATACGTATAAAGAAAAATTAGATAATAATTAATGTTAAATTGTAAAGATATATGTATATGTATATATATATATATCAAATTATATTATATATATATATATATTACATTATATTATATATATATATATATTTAATATATATATTAAAGATATATGTATATATATATATATTTATTTATTTATATATATATATTTTTCATATAATTTTCAAATAAAAATACAAACTATCGATTCAGTCCAAAGATTATAAATCTCGATTAACTCGGAGATTACAAAGAGAGAAAGAGGAAAGAAAAGAAAAGAAAAGAAAACAAAACAAAACAAAGAAAATGACAAAGACGAAATAACGTCGAACGATATATAATGTCTCGACCTATGAGGTAGACCTTCATTCCGTGTTTATCGTTCGAACTAGAAACATCTCGGCGCGCTGTCCTTCCTTCCTCCTTCCGTCTCGGTTACGCAGGTACCGTAAGTACTCGTTATTATTATATTTCGCGGAACGCGTTCTATAATTTACAACACACACGCACACACACACACACACACACACACACACACACACACACACACACACACACACACACAAAATAGTTTTCTCATACGTATTATTTCGTATATGACACGTGTCTCTCGCGTTCGTTTCGTTATACGCGTTATCTATTTTCAAAAAGATTCGTCTTTTTAATTTCTCGTTAACGCAACATCAAGAGCTCTTCTTACGGATCGTTTATTTTTGTAGTACCGTAAGTCCGCTTATTCTTTGTTTCTTTTTTTTCTTTTTTTTCTTTTTTAACGACGCATCACGCGATTCGCGATCGACTTGACTCGCGAACTTCTTCTTCTTTTTCTTTTTTTTTTTTTTTTTCTATTTACGGTTAATATTCAAAGTATCTCATAAACGCACATGGCCGATTTAAAAAGAAGAGAAAACTCTGCGTGGCGATCGACTTACGTATGGCTGACCGATCCCGAATTTTCTCGTAACGACGAGAAACGAATTTGTAAATGGTTTCAATTAGAGAGAGAGAGAGAGAGAGAGAGTGATCGTTCTTTGAACGACTGGCGTTAATTTGCGTTTAATTATCGACGCAAACATACGAGAGATTTAATGGTAGCAATGGTAATATAGCAGTATATGAGAAAAATCATTTGCAACGTAGGGAAATAATCGATGATAATATCACGATCGACGTGAATATAGATTAGGTGGACGAATGAAAGTAAATTGCGCAACCTTTATTTGATCGTAAAATATTTCGACGATCCCCATTGTATTATCAGCATATCCCTGCATCAGCAACGTATAGAAGCACCGACATACAACGACATAGCAGCAACAGCAGTATCAGCATTCAGCATCGGCATCAGCGAAAGCTACAGCAACGAGATTGGAAGCGTGTGTTGTTTATTGTAATAAGCCTCTCGAGGTACATGTAAAAACAATGAACAAAAAAAAAAAAGAAGAAGAAGAAGATGATGAGTGCCGTTCGAATACATTAGGAATTTATTTTGGGGTCAAGCGTGAGATCGATTTATCTGTCTCTTACGCTCTCTTTCTTTCTCTTTCTTTCCATCTATCTTTCTTTTTCTCTTTCAATTTCTGTATAAACAGTATCGAAGGTTAAACTGAAACACATCGGCAACGTGGGAAAAGTTCGTTTCCCGTGAAAGAGGATGAATAAACTCTATATATATATATATCTTATTCAAACGTTAGTCGTGTTAATTCGGCGTTTATTTGACTTTCGGTGATCGCTAGAAGGGAAAAGTTCGAGTGGTAAGACTTATAAAATAAGAGAAAGTGAACGACGACGATGACGACGATGGGACCCCGTGATCGGTGGGGGTTTGTGATGGTGGTGGTTAGAGGAGAGCTTATAAAGAAGTTTTATTGAACGAGTTTTTCGTTAGACGCCTCTTTTATCGGTCCGTAAGAGATAGATACAACTTTTCGTTCTTTTTTTTTTTTTTTTTTCTTTTTCTACTTCGTCCGTGTTTGCCAATAATTACAGAACGTTAAGGAAGAACGTTATTAATTAGTATATATCTGAAACGAGATGGAGAGATAGAGAAAGAGAAAGAGAAAGAGAGAGAGAGAGAGAGAGAGAGAGAGAGAGAGATGAATATATAAACTTTTTCACGATATTAAACGTTTAAGACCGTAGGTGGTTATAATTATTCGTTATCATACTTAAAGTCTCTCTCTCTCTCTCTCTCTTTCTCTCGAAGTCCTTATCTTGCCATGAAGACGTCAAAGAAGAGAGAGTCAGTAACATCGGTACGATTTCGTATAATCATTGATTTTCAAAGTCCACGATTTTTTTGGTGGTTTCTTTATATATATATATATATATATATATATATATATATATATATATAATATATATATAAATATATATATATATATATATATATATATATATATATTTTTTCTTCGTACTCGTTTTAACGTTTCGGAAGCTTTTTATTTGACAAACTCGTTCGAAGATGGACACGCAAATTTTCGTCCCTCTCTTTTTTTCTTTTCTTCTTTTTTAATTCTTTCTTTCTTTCCTTCTCTCTCTCTCTCTCTCTCTCTCTCTCTCTCTTTCATTCTTTCATTCTACATTTGTATATCTCTCTCTATCTCCTCCATCCCCCTTTATTTCTCTCTTTGCGAAGATTTAATGAAATGAAATTTTTCGACGTGTGTACCCACTTTTTTAGAAAGTTCTTCCCTAGCTGCCCGCTTGAATAACAAAAATGGAGAGAAAGATTTAAAGAGCGTATGGTTTTTTTTTTTTATTTTTCTTCCTTCTGTCCTTTTTTTTGTTGTTGTATGTAAAGAGAATGAGAGAGAGATAGAGATAGAGGTAGCGGCGTTTTCCTCGACCGCATTTTTCCAAGCCCCCATCTTCTATTTTCTTCCTCTCTCTCTCTCTCTCTCTCTCTCTCTCTCTCTCTCTCTCTCTCTCCTTTTCTCTCTCTTCCTCCCTTTCCCTCTCACTCCTTTCATACCACATGCACGTCCGTTTAATACCTACGTTCTCTCTACGTTCTCTTTGAACAAAACTCGCCCTTTACCTTCTCTCTCTCTCTCTCTCTATCTCTATCTCTCTCTCCCTCTCTCCCTCTCTCTCCTTCTTGTACCCACACCCTCCTTCTCATCCCTTTCTTTTTAACGTCCCTCGTGTCGTCCCGACACACACGTTTTCGTTTTACCGCTTGTTTCCTGTCCACCTTTTCTCTCTCTCTCTCTCTCTCTCTCTCTCTCTCCCTCTCTTTTTGTTGTCTTCTTTCTTTCTTTATTTTTACATCTACTCTTTTCGACAGAGTAAGCACATTGTTCTTTACCCATAATTCGTTTTATTTTATTTCTTTATTATTATTATTATTATTATTATTATTATTATTATTATTATTATTATTTTTATTATTATCGTTTTTTTTCTCTTTTTCCTTTTTTTTTTCACTTTTCATACTCGTTCGTCTTCATCCAACAAGTACGTCGAATTATTATAAATAGTTCGGAATTATTCGACATATTTTCTTTTTATAATTCATAAACAACTATTATCATCAATCGGTTTAGAACGGGAGAAACGTTGAATTAATTAATAAACTAAGTTTCGTCATCTTTGAGGAATTAGAAAATTGATCGAGACGAACGAATTTTTTCTTTTCTTTTTCTTTTTTTTTTTTTCATCTTTTTCTTCCTTTGAATAATTTTTATCATTGCCTCGTTCGCCTTCGAGTCTCGCGCTATTCGTCGTATCTGTATTTTCGTTTAATCCAGTTACAGCGAAGAAACGAATGAAACAGTATTTTCGATCGAGTTTCTCGATCTATCGATAAATCGTTAAAAAGAGAGAGAGAGAGAGACAGAGAGAAAGAGAGAGAGAGAGAGAGAGAGAGAGAGAGAGAGAGTAGTGATTGAGAGTACGCGTTTGAATATGTTTGCTTAAGAAAATGCAGGAAACGAGCTTATTATATTCGATCGTACTAAGGGGGAAGGGATAGGGTGGTGGGGGCGGGGGTTGGCTACTTTAAATCTCATTGTATCACGGTCTACGATCCAACAACCCCTTATTATCTTCCTTTAATAGGTTCTACGTGTTCTCGAATAATAATAATCTGCCATTCTAAACGCTTTTTCGCGTTATAATTATTATTACTATTATTACAATTATTATTATTATTATTATTATTATTATTATTATTATTATTATTATTATTAACGTATTTCTTTTTATCATTTGATTACTATTATTAAGATTACGATCACGAATTATAGAGAGAGAGAGAGAGAGAGAGAGAGAGAGAGTAACTCAATTTTTATTTGTAATAAAAATATATAAAGTTGTAACAAAATAGGAAGAAGATCTATCAATCTCGGATGATTAATTGATAGATCAAAAAGATCAAGTATCTCTTTTAAGATGTCACGAATAAAAATTTGACAAAGTTCTTTTAGTCGAGGTACCGCTATTTTATTAATGACATCATTGCTCTTGCCATAGTACATGCATTTCTTTAAAACCTTTTCAAGAATATACGTATGTACACGTGCATATATATATATATATATATATATATATATATATATATATATATCAATAACCACTTGAAAGGTCTCGTAATAAAAGAGGTAGAATATCACATGTTCGGTCGTATCGTCTTCATCTTGAAATTATATCTATCTTTATCGTATATAACCTCTCTCTCTCTCTCTCCTTTATCTATACATACTCTTACACACACACACACACACACACACACACACATATATATATATATGTACTTATATGTATATGAACGTAACAAAGTGTGGTATCTATATCTTCGATTTTACTTATTCTCTACTTGAGTTTCAGGACTACGATGATAGAAAGTAATAGAAATAGACGTTGCTCTCTCTCTTCTCATCTCTCTCTCTCTCTCTCTCTCTCTCTATTTTTCTCGAGTTTCAGTATTTCAAAGATAGAAAGAAATAGAAATAGACGTTGCTCTCTCTCTCTCTCTCTCTCTCTCTCTCTCTCTCTCCCAGTCCCTCTTCTTTTACTCTTTTCTTTTCTTATTATTCATCGTCGACTGTATGTATCCCGTATCTCGAACTTTATTCCTGTAGAAAGCACTCGTGTATCCCCAGCTCGTTAATTTGCAGCTGGCTAAAGCTTAAGTAGTCCGTTACGCAACGTCCTCTCTCTCTCTCTCTCTCTCTCTTTCTCTCTCTGTTTGTCTGTCCGTCTTTCTCTTTCTCTTTCTTTCTTTCTTCCTCTCGTTAGCCGAACGTCAGGGAGAACAAGCAACTTTCTCTATCTCTCTCTCTCTCCCTCCCCTCTCTCTCTCTCTCTCTCTCTCTCTCTCTCTCGTTCTCTTTTCAGAAAAGTCCGCCCATTGTTAGCGGTGGGCGAAGTAAAGCGAGAACGAAAGTCGAAGACTTCTGTGAAAGACGCGAGAAGAAAAGGGGTTGGTGGGTGGTTGGTCGGTTGGTTGGTTGCTTCGTTGGGAGGGTTGTAAAGCTGAGAGGGTAAAGTAGTATAGGCTATATACTCATACTACTCTCTCTCTCTCTCTCGTACTTATTCGTTCGTTCAATTTCTCCTACGTAAGACGAATACTCCCTTGCGTTCCATGCTTGATACGTTGTCCGTTCGTTCACCGACATCAATTAGTATCGTAAGACGTGACCCTCATTTCCTCCTCTTTCCCATGTCCCCTCCCTTCTCCTTAACCTTCTTACCCTCCTTCTACTCTCTTCTTCCTCTCCTTCCCTTCTCCTTCTCCCTCGATCCTATCCCTTTTCCCGAAATTAGACGTTCTGTCTCGAAGCAAACGTTTCGAAATATTTGTCTCTATATACACGTATGTTATATATTATGTACAATACATAGAGATAATGCCTTTTAGGTATTCTACGTATCCTTCTTCCGTTTGGAAATTGCAGCTGCTTATGAACCTTCTCTCTCTCTCTCTCTCTCTCTCTCTCGTACAAATGTATCTCGTATTCTCTATCCTTGTCTAACACCTATCCCTTCTTAGGGCGTCTCGTCATTATCATCCATTTGCTAATACAGCAAGATAAATTGCTTTTCCTCGCTTTAACTCATCCCTTGTTCTCATTCTAACGTTTTCCTATCTCTCTCTCTCTCTCTCTCTCTCTCTCTCTCTCTCTCTCTCTCTCTCTCTCTCTCTCTCTCTCTCTCTCTCTCTCTCTCTCTCTCTCTCTTACTCTTTCTAACATATATACAATACATACGTATACATAATTTCGATCTATTTTTTTTTTCTCTTTTTAACATTAACGTAAGCTCGTTTCTCTCATCTCTATATCCAAGCATACTTTTTTTACTTGTTTAATCTTCGAAGTAACCGAAATGTTTTTAAATATGGTCGAGAAAATTGAAACGAAAGAAGGAAAAAAATGAGATATGTATTGCGATAATATGTATTTTGTTTCGAGTTTCGATTTGGATTCGATCGGATAAGAATATAATTGTTATTTTTATTAATACAACGTGTATCGGCGGGTATGTTCTATACGATGTGATATCACTTTTTCTCTCGTTGTTTTCCTTCTTTTCGTTTTTTCTCTTTTTTTTTTTTTTTTTTTTTTTTTTCTTTAAAGAGATTTTCGAGATAGATAGTTTCTCTGGTTTCTTTCCTTTTTGTTTTCCCTTTTTTCCTTTTTCTTCCTTTTTTTTTTTCTTTTTTACTTCATTATTTTCCGAAAGCTAATGCGGACACACGTAATGATGTTGTTACACACACGATGTTCGTTACACCGTCCTGCACGCACGCTAACTATTTCGATCGATCGATCGATCGATCGATCGAAAGCATTTCTCTTCTCGCTCCAGCCTTATTTTATTTTGTATATATTCCATACACACACACATACATATATATATTTATACACATACACGTATATAAATATTCCGTCTCGAATCTAGATCGTTATTTATTCATTCATTCATTCATTCATTCATTCATTCCTTCATTTATTTATTTATTATGTTTTTTTTTTCCCTTTCTTTCTCTTTTTTATTTTTTTCTACTTTTTTCTCTTTATCGCGAATCCATCGAGCGTCGAGGAAACCGAACAACGGGATCTTTATCGATTCGGGTCTGTTTAAAAGCGAAGGAAGAGGGAAACTGTTGAGGATTAGGAGTAAGCAGTAGAAGGGACGACGACGGGTGGCGCAGGTGAAGGGAAAAAAAGGGCTGTGAGAGTAGGGTGGAATGGGGATAGAAAAGAGAGATAGGTGGTGTAGTACTGGAAGGAAAAACGTGTAGCCAATCGTCGGAGTTGCGTGACCAAGGCGATAAAACGTCGTTATCGATCCTCTTTCAGTATTTATGTAAACACAATGACAGACAGAAAGAGAGAGATAGAGAGATAGATAGATAGAGAGAGAGAGAGAGAGAGTACACATGAGAAAGAAAGAGAAAGGAAGACGACGAGCGACAACGAATTTTTTCTCTCTCTTTTCTGTTCTTTTATTTATTCCTTTTACCTCGTTCACTTTCCTTCTCTCTCTCTCTCTATCTTCTTTCCTGTCGCAGAAAACTTATGGGACAAGCCATGAGGAGATTCTTTCGTTCCAGGCAAAGCGAAAACGTGTCTTTATTCATAAACGCAAATCCAGTCCGACTTGATTTCCTCTAACAGTTCCTCACTTTCTGTCCTTCTCTCTCTCTCTCTCTCTCTCTCTCTCTCTTTTTTTTCTCCCTTTCCAAGTATTTTAGTTCGCACGAACCCAACGACGACGAATTAAAACGCTGTTGTTACCACCGACCGACCATATGTCTCGTATATTTTCCTACGTATGTATATACATATACATACATATACACATACATACATACATACGTACGTACGTATACATATACATACATATACACATACATACGTACGTA
>OU964976.1:4852614-4860114 GCA_918808275.2 Dolichovespula sylvestris
GAAATATTTATCGACAGAGGTTGTTAATTCGATCGAAGGAATAAAAGTCGAGTAAAAAAAAAAAAAAAAAGGAAATAATAAAAATGTGATAAGAAGAGGAGTATTTGATAAGACGATCCTATTATTCGTTTGATTAATACTTCAATCGTTCTAATTATAATTCCGCTAGTTTACATTTATATATATATATATATATATATATATATCCTAAGTTCACAATTATTTCTTTTTTCCCTCTCTCTCTCTCTCCTTTCATTTATTTATTTATTCATTTATTTATTTATTCATTTATATATTTATTTAATTTTTTTTTCTTTTCTTAAAAATTTCACTCTGATATTCTAACGATCGTACATAAGGTTTATTCTCTTTGAGTGAAGATATATATATATATATATATATGTGTGTGTGTGTGTGTGTGTATAGAAACAGGGTGAAAGATCGAGTCCCTCTTCCTCTTTGTTCGACCCTCTCTGGCAATTGTTTTCCCTCGACCCATTATCTTAACCGAGGTAAAAGAGGACGAGATGACGAACTCGAGAAGAAGGTACAAGAACGTCCGGAAATTTTCGGCGAGAAACGACGCCATTCTCCCCTCCACCCCAGACCCTCCCCTCCCCACCCTCCCCTCTCTCTCTCTCTCTGTTGCTATCAGCAGCGCGCGTACTCTTTGATGTCGACGGCTTATATCGCGCGAGAGAATCGCGAGAACTTCGTGTGGCGTATGGTACAGTGGCTTGTGGAGGGGTAAGAAGGGAATGGAAAGAAGAGAGAGAGCGGGGGGGGGGGAGAGGGAGGAAGATAGTTAGATAGAAAATAGTGAACGTCAAAGAGATAGAGAGAGAGAGAGAGAGGATAGCATCATCCATTGAGTGTTTCGAATAAGAAGAAAACTGGATTTTCTATCGAAATTTCTATTATGTCGTCGTTTTCTTTTGCCTTCTCTTTCTGTCTCTCTCTTTCTCACTCACTCTCTCTCTCTCTCTCTCTCTCTCTCTAGTTAAACGTCGACAATTTTTATTATTATTACAATTATTATTATTATTATTATTTATAGTTCATTGATATTGGAAAATCGTTGATTTCTTTTTTTATTCTCTCTTTCTCCCTGTCTTTCTTTCTCTCTTTTTTTTTTTTTTTTTTTTTTTTTCCATTGATCCTCTCTAATAGACAAATTTTCGTTCCATACGATTGAAAGGAGGTTGAGGGTGGTGGGGTTATCGTTTACATTGAATTTTGAGTATATATGCATTTAACGATATAATTCACATTTAACGGTACCGCACTGATGGATACTTCGTATTATTTAATATTAACAATTATAATCGTTGACGTTTAATATGATAATTAATTATCGAACGATTTATCGTCGTTGATTGGTATCGAGGAATTATTCGTTTTTTCTATCTTCCTTTTTTTCTTCCCCTCCCTTCACCCTCCCCGTTCGATCCGACAAATCGCCCGATAAATTTCTATAATAATAATAATGATGATGATAATAATAATAATAATAATAATAATAATAATAATAATAATAAACATATCTATAGCTTAATAAATAAGTTAATAAATAAATGTAACTAATAATAATAAGAATAATAATAATAATAATAATAATAATAATAATAATGATACTAATAGCAATAATAAATAATTTTATACGATTCGCGTGTGTCCGTTGATATATATGAATTTTAAGCGTATTATAATCGACGATTAAATTTACGCGTTATGAACCCCAAACGATTGGCGTTCAGGAGGGGGAGGAGGGGGGGGAGGAGGGCAGGGATTTCATTTAATGGACGTGTCGTATCTTTTGATACCGGGTTAGAATTAATGGCCGAAATCGATGGTTGGTTCGTGTCGGTAATTCGTGAACGGTTAAGTCGAATGACGAGAAAGAGGGATAGAAGAGGAGGATGAGGAATAGGAAGAACAAGAAGAGAAGGAGAGAGGAGAGTAAAGAGGGGGAGGGCGGCGTTACGGGAGCATACGTCACGAAAGTAGGATAGATTACTCTGGCTCTTGCGAAGGGTGCAGTCGGGTTCACTTGGCTGCTACTATTGCAACTATTACTACTATTGCTACTGCAACTATTACTATTACTGCTGCTACTAATACTGCTTATGATGTGAGTATGGTTGTAGCTAGTTGTCCTCTCTCTCTCTCTCTCTCTCTCTCTCTCTCTCTCTCTCTCTCTCTCTCTATCTTCCTCTGTCTGTGTCTGTCCGTCTGTCTGACATGAAAATGAATTCTCTCTGCGATTTGGACCACGAGAATTTCATTCGAACGGGAATTTGCTTTGTCGAATATCGTCGAGAGTGATAGAGAGAGAGAGAGAGAGAGAGAGAGAGAGAGAGAGAGAGAGAGAGAGAGAGAGATAGTCCTATCGCTCCCTTTTTTTTTGTACATATCTTTCTCTTTCTCACTCAGTTTTTCAATTTTCGAACAATATTTTTCAAAGATCGAGGTTAAGCGATCGATCCGTTCAGATGATTTATTTTCTTTCCTTTGTTCTATATTTATTAAATGAAATATATATATATATATATATATATATATATATCACATAATCGAATATTCATAATTACGTATGAACGTAATCATCGAGGTTAACGAAATTAAATTGAAATTACGTGTATAGGTAGCTTTGAAAGGATAGAGATAATCTTATCGCGGTTATACACACACACACACACACACACACATATATATATATATTCTATTGTCTTCTTCGTAGAACATAGATGCATGTATGCATGTATGTATGACGTGAAGCCGCTAGTAATATATGTAATTTTACTATGCGTCCTATACACACACACATACGCGCGCACACACACACACACACACACACATAAAAGGAAGCGTTTAATTTTCATGCGATGACCTGAATGCGTTCCACCTATATGTCGTTCAAAGAAAATAAAGGGAAACCCCTATGGCTTTATCTCTGTTCATGTTCGATCCATGGAGATCCAGATAACGAAAAAAAGATATATATATATATATATATATCTTCGACACTCCATAAAGCGAATATTTCCGTGGGAGAGAGGATATTATAAAGTAGTCGTCATGGTGCATCCCATAAAGTCCGGTTGGTCTTCTTTCCATTGGGCCAGGGCCTACGTCTTTGTATCATAAAACCATTTATACGAAGATCTGCAAAGAAAGAAAAAAAGAGAGAGAGAGAGAGAGAGAGAGTATGAGCATGCATAAGTCATTCTCCATATCGATGCACTTCAAACGAAATACCTTTTCTCGAAAATACATCGAATAGTGTTAAAGAAAAAACAAAAAAAAGAAAAAAAAAAAAAAGAAAAAAAAAACTAGATCCTATCAGATAGATTTTTCAAACGATCATTCCTCATTAATAGATATTGTTGTACGAAAAAAAAAAAAGAATTGAGAAAAAAAATTTGTAATTAATTACGCTTACGGATAGTTCGTTGCATCTATGATATTAGATCTCCTTGATATTAAGGATATTAGATCTTAACGAAGTATTACATATTTTTTACGTTTCTCTGTTTCTCTCTGTTTTTTTTTTTTGTTTCTTTTTTTTTTTTTTTTTTTTATGGTAGATATTTGAAAGTTATAATCGCCACAGAGAGAGGAGGATTGGGATCAATGAGTGTAAATTCCGTATGAGCAACGACGCGTATATATATGTTTTGTGTGTGTGTGTGTGTGTGTGTGTTTGTGTGTGTACCATCAAAAGTTTTTAGAGTATCGACGAGGTTAAAAGAGGGGTTAGAAGAGGGGTTAGAAGGGGATAGAAGAAAATCATGAGAGGGAGGATGGATTCGCATGTTGGGTGTTAGGGACTTGCAAGCCGATCAGGAACGATAAAATCGAATGGAACTTCTTCTCGGTGAGAGTGTGAGAGAGAAAGAAAGAGAGGGAGAGAGAGAGAGAGAGAGAGAGAGAGAGAGAAAGAGGGAGGGGAGAGGGAAAATCTTCTCGAACACGTAACCATCGTGTTATCTATTAGTTCTCTTCGTGATAAACGATATGCTTCCTTCCACGAAAACTTAGCACGTAAATCGTTCGGGAAAGAGGATAAACCGACGTTTTCGATTGGTCCAACCTGCTCCATCTTCTTCCTCATCTTCTATCTCTCTCTCTCTTACTCTCTCTCTCTCTCTCTCTCTCTCTCACCGTCTTTCTTCCCTTTGCTCGTTCAGAATGTTTTGCGAATTTTTCTCCTCTCCTCTCGTTTCCCCCCCATTTTCTTTTCTTTTCTTCTCTTTTATTTTTCTTTTCTATTTTTGTTTGTACGTTTGTTTTTCATTTTCGTATTCCTTTCTTTTCGTTTTTCATTTCCTCTCTTTCTTTCCCCTTTCATTTATCCGTCGGCCTGGGTGATTAGTTCAATCGATAAACGATTTGCATCGATCGAACGGAACGACATAAAGAATGGTTTATGAGAAATACAAAGAAAGAGAGAGAGAGAGAGAGAGAGAGAGAGAGAGAGAGAGATGAAGATAAGTTTTTTGTTCTTTTTTCTTTCTTTTTTTTTTTTTTTTTTTTTCATTTTTTTCATCCCTTAGGAATCGATGGAACAAGTTCGATAACCGCGTTACGAAAAACGCGTTGAGGCACATTATAGATATAGGACGGGGTTTTTTTTTTTTTTTTTTTTTTTTTTTTTGTCGTTCCTTCCATCCTTCTTTGTCATTCTTTTTCCTTCTTCCTCTTTTTCTTTCCTTTCTTTCTTTTCTGGGGGGTTTTTTTTTTCCCCCCCAGCAATTTCCGGGCGCGAGCATGGGGAAAATGAAAAAACGCGTTTATCTTAACCGCGCGACATTTTATAAAAGGCTGACGAGGACGCTAAGCAGCTCGTACTCACGCGTTTGCCTACAAGTTAGCCGTTGATTCAACGTTAATTGATGAAAATAACAAAAAGAGTAAGGGGGTGGGGGGAGGGGAAATAGCTGTTCCTCGTAGAGAGAGAGAGAGAGAGGGAGAGGGAGGGAGGGAGGGAGGGGGATGGGTGGGTGGAAGGGTAGGAAGGTTTCAGGTACTCTTCTCTTTATCTCGTCGTCTTCATTCAAAAGTTTTGAAAGAGAGAGAGAGAGAGAGAGAGAGAGAGAGAGAGAGAGAGAGAGAGAGAGAGAGAGAGAGAGAGAGAGAGAAGAAAAATTACGCTTTTCGAATAAACTCGAAATGACGTACGAACTCCGCTCTTCTCTCTCACTCTCTCTCTCTCTCTCTCTCTTATTCTCCCTTTCTGCATATTTCTAGCAGCGGGTAAAAACTTATTTTCTTTTTGTTTTCTTTTTTTTTTTTAGGTAGTATTTTGAGAGACCATGCGCGCGTGTGTGAGAGTGAGAGAGGTAGATATAGGGAAAAGAGGGTTAGAGAGAGAGAAATACGAGCATAACGTTTTTAGAAAAGCTCACGGACTTTCGGACCATCTATTTTCTTTCGAGCACTTGGCCCCTTTCGCTTCAAAAAAAAAAAAAAAAAAAAAAAAAAAACAGTGAGAGAGAGAGAAAAGAAAGAAAGGAGAAAAAGAAAGGAGCAGTAAAAGAAAGCGAAAAAAATGATCCAAAGCTTGTGTGGCAAATGAGGTATAGGGTTACATATGATACTAACGAAAAGAGAGGGAGAGAGAGAGAGAGAGAGAATTTATGCAGTATATCAGTCGGTCAATTTGAAATCCAAGAGTTTTGAAATTTTTCAAGAAGAAGGAATTAACGAAGGAAGCATCAAATCTTATCGAAAAATAAATAAATAAATAAATAAATAAATAAATAAATAAATAAATATATTCGTTTATATCCAATTTCTTCTCGAGTATCAATAATAATGGTAGTCATTAGTACATAACATTATCAGTACATAACATTAAATTCACGAATTGGATAATTTAAAAGAGGATAATCATCGTGGTGGTTCTTTAAGATATTTCCTTTCGACGATATGAGAGAACTGGTTTGGGATTTTCTTTTTTTTTTTTTTTTCGACAATAATTTTTCATATTCTTTTGATCTCGTTAGCAGCGAGGTCGTCCGTATTTTGAAGGATCGTTACTAGAAATTTTTCGTATCGTTCTCTACCTCCCTCTCTCTCAGTCTTAATTCTTCTTCCTTCTCTCCTTCTTCTCCTTCTTCTTTTACCCCATATCGTTAAAGCGAATCTCACTAATAGTCGTGAGATCTACGAATAAATAGTCACATTTTACGGAATAGATATTTGGTGATTTTTCTGGAATCGGTATATTTGGGATATATTTTGTGAAGGAGCTCGTTTCGCTGAAACATTTCCTAGGAAAGGTATATACGCTTCGAGAGGTTTCGTGAAATAGAAAGAGATAGATAGATAGATAGAGAGAGAGAGAGAGAGAGAGAGAGAGAGAGAGAGAGAGATGCTGAAGTGCTTATCGAATCGTTTCGGTCACGCAACCAAACGAAAAATATTAGAATATTCGACGAGAATGGTATGTATGACGGGCATAAGGGGGCCCGGAGCGCGGACGCGGTGGGGGCACGGAGCGCGGTCACGGTGCGGGAATCTCGAACGAATACTCGAAGTTTTTCGCGATAAAGTGGAAAGGAAAGTAAGTAGAAAATGATTTCATTCGTTATCCGTTCTAATAAGTAGCATTGAAGGGGCTAGAAATAGGACAATTTAACGATGACGAAGTAGAAGAAAAATTGAAAGGAAATTGAAAAAAGAATTTCGTATGTAAAAAATATATATATATATATATATATATATATATATATATATATAAAATTGTACTTTACTATTGAATGAATATGCAATCTCGTGCGAACGATTAGCACCGATTAATCGACGATCGGATAGTTGATAATTAATGATTGATAATCGATAAGAATCGATAGGAAGAAGATTTCTTGTTTCTTTCTTTTCTCGCGTTTGAGGGGAAAAAGAAAGGAACGCCAGTGCGCCCGATGGAAGAGAAACCAAAAAATAAATAAAACGAGAAAAGAAACGAATGAAATAGAAAAAGGATAGGAAGAAAGAAACACCAAAAAAATAAAAAAAATAAAAAGAAGAAAAATAAAGAAAATAAAAAATAACCATACGGGTTGATTCTAGAATAGATAATATTTATCGTATGGCAGCTTTGTGATCCGAGTCGTTTAACGGAGATATTTGGCGTGTTTGTGGGACGCACGAACGAATGAACGAACGAATGAACGAACGAATGAACGAACGAATGAACGAACGGATGAATGAACGATTGAACGAACGATTGAACGAACGAACGATGATAGGCGCATCCCATCCATTCGCGAGTGTGCGTATGCAAAATCGAATTTATGTACTTCGATTCGGTTAGGTTCGTTTCCGTACCGTACCGTACCGTACCGTACGGTACCCTCTGACGTGTTATATGTATAGAACGGAAAACATGCTGCCCGGCAAATATTAATGCTCTCATTAGCCGCGCTTCATATTCATGTTATGAAAATTCATCGTTAATTATGTAACTCGTGCCATCCTAAGCAAGCAAAGCCAAAG
>OU964976.1:4865114-4870114 GCA_918808275.2 Dolichovespula sylvestris
CTATGGATTTGTTACGGTTACGTCGACATAACTTTTTTTTTCTCATCGTTGGTTGTTTAAAAGTAAAACAAAAAGAAAAAAGTAAGCGAGATCTTTCTTTTTTTTTTTTTTTTTTTTTTTTTTTCTTGAACTAACAACGGTCGTCAAATCGAGTCGCTTGAGACGGAGATACCTTTTTTCGTTTTTCTTTTTTATTTACTTTCTTTTCTTTTTTTTTCTTTTTAATAAATCCCCGTTGATACGTTCTTTTATCGTATATACATATATACATATATATATATATATATATATATATATATATATATATAAACTATTTTTCTTTCTTTATTATTATTTTTCTTCAATCTATATCTTCGAAATGATAGTAATAACAAAAAAAAAATATATATATATATATATAAATGAAATAAAATAAAATGAATTATTATTTTAATATATAAAAAAAAAAAAAAAAGAAAACGAATTTTTCATACCAACGAACCACGACGAGAAGAGAGGGAGGGGAGGAGATCGTACGTAACCGATCCTAGATGGATTCTTTTTTTTTCTTTTTTTCTATTTTCTTCTTTATCCTCTTTCTTTCTTTCTTTCGCTTCGCACATTTTTACTCGCTCGCGTATCATTTCATATTTCTAAATGGTCCCTGAAAATTGTCGTTGAACGATCGCGTCTCGTTTTATAATATCCCTCATCGATTTCACGATTTAGCGCGAGAACGACGGGACGGGAAGGTGGGAGAAGGAGAGAGGAGGTGATTGGGTGGTGGGAGTAGTCTTTGGGGAGAGAGGGTGAGGGAGGGTGCGGGACGAGGGAAGTTGCACGTCGTTTTCGTCTAATGGCCGAGCTCGATTTTAAGAGAAAGTACTAAATTATGGGCTCCATGCCATTCTCGAAACTTTTTGTAGAAAATGTTTAGTGTGTGTGTGTGTGTGTGTGTGTGTGTGTGTGTGTGTGTGTGTGTTTGTCGTCTCTCTGTCTCTCTTTCTCTATCTCACCTTATATGGGTATTTTCGTTACGTCAAAGTGTAACTTTTCGCTCGGTGACTACTCTAGAAGTTTAGTTAGTTTCCCTCGGTTTACTCTAAATACCAGCGCCATTTATGGTACTGTCCGATGGTGTTCTGCCACTAAATAATTGCCGTAGGAATTATCGTTAGTGCATTAACTCAATCCGAAACAATGCATTCGCATCCTTGCAAATTTACAACAAATTTCGAACGGATTATCTGTAACGATACTGTCGGATTTTATTGGATCGCGTTGGAGGGAGAAACATTTTTGAAAAACATTTTCGATCGATCGATCGATCGATCGATCGAATTAATTATCCATCACGTATGTAAAACGGTTGATGTCGGTTTAGAAATCTCTGTGTTTTTTTCTTTTTTTCTTCAAGCGGATGATAATTAACGTAGGATAATCAAATGTAGCCGCCGTTGCCTACGATATTATTTTAAGAGTGTCGATCAATGCGAGAGTTGAATAGATTAGAGAGAGAGAGAAATGTTTCGTATTTATCGGAACGTTTACTTTTTTAATTATCTTTTTTTTTTTCCTTTCTTTTTCTTTTTCTCATTTTTATTTTTGGTATGTTTTTTTCTGTTTTTTTTTTCTTTTTTTTGTCGTAACAATATACAGGTACAATACTGTATTTTATTAGAGAATAATTACTATCGTTTCTACGAAGAACTTTGGAATATTGATATTAGAGAGAGAGAGGGAGAGGGAGAGAGAATTGGCATGGGGAATTGAATGGTGTAATGGCCAAGCGAGAGTTACAAATTGGATGGACTTTTCCCAGGAAGGTATTTTTTTTTTCTTCTTTTTTTTTTTTTTTTAATTATCATTCACCGTCGTTTCCACTATCGTGGAACGTGTTCTCCACACATAATAGGGAACAATTTTCGCTATACACTCGCATTATAGTTATCGAGGCGGAAGGATTACGGTTGTAGAGAGCAGCCGTTAATTTTCAAAGTGCCTTAATCCATAATCAAAAGCGACGCTCTCTTCGGACCTGCTACTGTTATAATACTCTCTCTCTTTCGCTTGCTCTCTTCTCCCATCGAATATTATATATATATATATATATATATATATATATATATATATATATAACGTTCTCAAATATTTATTCGACTACTGCTGGTGGCCGGTGCTGCTTTTAGGACGTGTGCGTTGATTTAAAGAGAGAATGTGAGAGAGAGATTGTGTGTGTGTGTGTGTGTGTGAGAAAGAGAGAGAAGAAGGGGACCATCGAACTTCATGGGAAAAAAAAAAAAAAGAAATATGATAAAATTTCATATCGTTCGAATTCCAGACGAAGATTATTTGTTAACTATACCTTTTGAAATATTGTTGACGGTGTGTTTTTACCCGTGAAAAGTGGGTTCTTCCCTTGGTTCTCGAATTTTTTTCTTTTTATCTTTTTTATTTTTTTTTTTTTTTTTTCCTTTTTTTTTCTTTTTTTTTCGGATACATATAAAATATTCATGGACTTGTTTCGGAACAATGTAAATACGTATTATATTAAAACGAAATATTTTATTCAAGATTGGTGAGCCGCACACACACATATATATGTATGTATGTATATATATATATATACATATATGTTTGTGTGTGTGTGTGTGTGTGTGTGTATGAAATTAATGATGATGCAAGTGACGCGTTTTAGTGTGATAATCACTGAAAATATATAGCTTTATGAAGAGAGAGAGAGAGAGAGGAGAAAGTTACTGAAAATAGTATTTCTATTAAATATACGTTGTTATGTATCGCGATATAAAATCATTATCATTATCATTATCATTATCATTATCATTATCTGTATAAGTGCACCGTTACATTTATTTTATTATATCGTTTTTCACGGTGGTATCGCGTTTCGTTGGATTTTCGTGGAACATTTTCGAAAAATATTTCCCCTCATCGTGTTCTGACGATTTGATCGCCCGATGGTACATTATTCGAACGGTACATTTTTTTTTTTTTTTTTTGTAATTCTATCGGAGATATTTCGGGAAAGCTCGTTATGTCGGTGGGGAGGTGATGGGGGAAGTACAAAAAAAAAACCGTAGAAAAAATAGAATTCCTGACCGTATCGTAGAAATTTTAATGATCGTATTTTTATCATCATCATCATCATCGTCATCATCATCATCATCATCTATCTCGAACGTTCTATCAATTATTGTTTCACGCGTTTATAACGTTTGAAATAATTAATGTACGTCGATTAACCGATGTCTTAACAGTCAAATTAATTAGAAAGAGAGAGAGAGAGAGAGAGAGAGAAAGAGTAGGGGAATAAAATTTATCATTTATCATTAGAATAATTCATTATAGATACTGTTAATAATTTGACGATAGTAATTGATGATAAATACGTTTATTGAATTGCTTTCGAAAGGATAAAAAAAAAAAAAAGAAAGAAAGTATACTGGAAATTAAAGCGATGAAGATTGAGAGAGAGAGAGAAAATAAAAAAACAAAATTTATATATATATATATATATATATACACATATAAACGCACATACATGGAATGTAAGAAATCTTCGCTTACGTAACTTGTTCTAATAGTTATTAGGATCTTGTGAGAGAAAGAAAGAAAAAGAAAAAAAGATCGTTCGATCAAGCATCGAGGGTTTATTAACTATCGGTAAAGAAAGATAAAATCAAAAAGATAGATAGATAGATAGATAGATAGAGATAGATAGATAGATAGATAGATAGATAGATAGATAGATAGAGATGGAATCAAATTAAAATCCAATCGCCTTCGGTTCGGAGTTTCCAGGCCGTGTCACGTCATTGATTCAATTTGGAACAGAAAGCTGGACAAGTCGGTACCGTTAAAAATGGCACCCCTGAGAGGAAGAAAAGTTACGGGAGAGAGAGAGAAAGAGAATGTGTGTATGTGTGTGTGTGTGTGTGTGTGAGAGAGAGAGAGAGAGAGATTTCTGTCCCACTA
Source organism: Dolichovespula sylvestris (assembly GCA_918808275.2). Classification (NCBI taxonomy): domain Eukaryota; kingdom Metazoa; phylum Arthropoda; class Insecta; order Hymenoptera; family Vespidae; genus Dolichovespula; species Dolichovespula sylvestris. The sequence goes on from OU964976.1 coordinate 4,869,090, forward strand.
TATATTCTTCGTGGTTTTTATCCCGCGTATTTATACCTCTGAGTTTTTCTCTCTCTCTCTCTCACACATATACGTTCGCATAGTAGTAGTAGTAATAATAATAATAGTAATAGTAGTAGTAGTAGTAGTAGTGGTAGTAGTAGTCGTCCATTGGCATCGGTGTTGGCGCGAGACGACACGCCATGGGATTTTGAAATTTGATTTACGCGCCACTCGGTGCTCGTACGTAACGATCTCTACGATATGGTACGCGCGTGTGTGTGTGTGTGTGTTTGTGTGTGTGTGTGTGTGCGCGCGCGGATTTGCGAAGGTTCGTATGTATGCATACGTACGCGTACGTTTTGTGTGCTCGCAAAGGGCACGAAAGATATGGAAAAGGGATAAAAAATAGAGAAGGAAAGTTCTCGAACTGAAATCTCCGTTTCGAGAGAGAGAGAGAGAGAGAGAGAGAGAGAGAAAGATTGTATCCCCGTCTGTCCCCTTTTCCCCATCGAATGTATATACCGTATCGGTACATATGGGGTGTACCGATATGTATATACATTCATTCCCTCCCCTTCTCACATCGATTTACAATTTTAATAAGATATTTTCCTAACTCCCATGGACATTCTTTCGAGGCGTGACACATATTTGAAGTTTCTCTTTTGACTTCTCCTGTTTTTTTTTTCTCTTTTGGCGAAGAAAGAGCGAGAGAGTGGGAGGGATAAAAAGTTATGAAAAAAATGTTAAACTCTATGGGATCGTCGCGTGCTTGCTTGCGTAGGTACGTGCGTGCACACTTATCGACACTCTCCTTCATTATTCATACGTTCTATCTTGATATATATGGTGAACGTAAGAAGAGAGAGAGAGAGAGTGTGTGTGTGTGTGTGTGTGTGTGTAAGTGAGACAGATAGGAAGATATACGTATGTCACTTTCTAACAAAAGGGGCGCGTCGGGGGTTGAGAGATCAATTTCGGGAATAACTGAGGGTTGAGGGTGTAGCTGAAAGAGTTTCGTCAAAGAAGAAGAAGAAGGAGAA
>OU964976.1:4875114-4882614 GCA_918808275.2 Dolichovespula sylvestris
ATACATACATACATACATACATACATACATACATATATATATATATATATATATATATATATATATATATATATAAAGAGAGAGAGGCGTCGAAATGAAGTAGGAATTTTCTCTCCCTCCCTCCACCCCCCCCCCTCTCTCTCTCTTTCTATCTCAACGTACTGTACAAAGAGCAAATGACTTTTTTTCAAAAAGGAGAATATTAATTTTACTTGGAGTTTAACTTTATTCTAAGAGATACGAGATGAGGAGGAGTAGGAGTGGGAGGAGGAGAGGGGTTAAGGTGGGTAGGAGGATCGCGTGGATGGGGTAGAATGCATTCGTCTTTATATTCGATTTATAAATCGAAGAAGTAAAAAGGATCGTCTGCAAGTTGTGTTAAAAGGAAAGAATATATATATATATATATATGCATGTATTTATGTATGTATGTATGTATGTATGTATGTATGTATGTATGTATGTATGCATCGAACTCTCGCTTATCCGTTCGACCAAATTTCCTTTCCATTCCTTTCCATTCGACGAACCCTTTTCAGGCGCGATACTTTCGATTAAAAAGTTCTCTCGTTGCTCAATTTTTCTTATATAGCCTTAGGTAAAAGATAGGATGGCATAGCAATATATATATATATATATATATATATATATATATATATATATATATATATAGCGTCATCATCACTAGCATCGTGTCTCTTCCCTCCTTCTATCTATTTATCTCTCTTTCTCTCTCTCTCTCTCTCTCTCTCTCTCCCTTTCTCTCTCCTTCTACCAAAGACCCTTTTCAATATAATTCAAGAAAAAAAAAAAGTTTAACCGTGCCCTTTAAGGAGTTAATCGTTCCTGTCGCACTCGCTTCTGCTCGATTGCTCGGCATTTATCTTCATCGTCCACTTCGTTTTCATCGGCTTCTCGAATCAAAAGAGAGAGAGAGAGAGAGAGAGAGAGAGAGAGAGAGAGAGAGAGAGAGAGAGAGAAGTATCCTCGTGGAAAAAGGTATAAAGAAGTTAAACGCTCTTTGGAACGAAGATAATAATGATAGATAGAGAAATATAAAGATTTTGCTTCATTTCTTTTTTTTTTTTTTTTTTACGCGTTTACGGGATGGAATGTAGCACGATTAATCTACAAGTTATATTAGACGGGGTTGTGTTATATGCTTTTCATTCGAGAGATTACGAAGAGATTTCTTTTTTTTTCTTTTTTTAGAGTACGTTAGAGTACGAACGAACGAACGAACGAATGAATGAATGAAAAAAAAAAAGAATGAATGTGCATAAAAGGGGTAAAGAAGAGGAGGAAGATAGGAAGAAGGAAAAGGGGACAAAAAAGTAAGAGGTCACTTTTGTATTTCATTCGGAAAAGTATAATATCGTTTGTAAATCGTTCAAAGCTAAAACTAAATTTACTTCGTCTTCTTACTCGACTTACTTCCCTTTCGTTTTTCATCCCTTATCCTTCGTTCCTTAGGCAAAAATGATTAGAGAGGTGGGAGAATAATAATAATGATAATAAAGGCCGACGATTGGACGCGGGGAACCCGAAAGATCGAAATTTTGTATCGTCTATGATATCGTACGGTATAATACGATCATAAAGGGTTTCTCGATGGTCATTCGACCTTCCTCCCTTCCACGTATTCATTGTGGCCCTCCCACCCTCGTCCCTTTTAGTCGCTTTCCTTTTTCCTGCAAGCCATTTTCCAATTCCCTCGTGTATACCAGAGTGAGAGAAGGAGAGAGAGAGAGAGAGAGGCCGGGGATCTCCTTTTTATACTATACGTTCCCTTTTTTAATTTATCTCTTAATATATCGATCATATACATATATGTATGTATGTATGTATATATATATATAAAATATGTGACATATAATTATTGCTTTATATAATTTGGAAAGTTATAGAAAGAAAGAATGAAGAAATAAAAGTTAATCGAGACTATTTCAAAGTAGATTAATAGATTTTTCAAAATAATTAAGGATATTGATTATCTACGCTCTCATCTTATATATATATATATATATATATATATATATATATATGTCCCTGCGTATTATATAGTATATACAATTTCAAGATAGTCACAAATATATATATATATGTATGTATATATGCATACATGCATGTATGTATGAACGTATGTATAAACTAAAATTATTCGATTAATAATTCGATCGTTAAAAGAATATTTCCGATTTATATTTCATCATTTCTATTCCTCCCAATATTTCTCTTTTCGCTCTTTGCAACGTTGGATTAGATATGTGCATATAGGTAAATATGAAAAATTGGGTGTTAGAATACGTTGTAAAATATATGCAAATTGTTCCCCGAAGAACGATATGGAGATTGAAAAGATATCACACACGTACTACACATACACACGCGCAAAACTTGAATACGCACACAGAAAGAGAGAGAGAGAGAGAGAGAGAGAGAGAGAGAGAGAGAGAGAGAGAGATACACAGACACACATATCGACGTTAAGGATATAAGTCGTTCGATCTTTATCGTTTCATCATCGCTTTTCACGAAACGAATGGTTGTGGCACATCTCGAACTTCTTCCTTTCTTTTTTTTTTTTCTTTTCGCTTTTGCTTTTCTTTCGTTCGTTCGTTCTTATTCTCCATTCTTTATTTCTTTTATTTTCTTTTTTTTTTTTACTTTCTTTTTTTTCTTCTTCCCCTTCTTCTCGAGAGAAAGAAAGAGTCGATGGTGTTTCTCGACGCAAAGTCACAGTTTCCCCGTTTAAGATTAGGAAGAAGAGAAAGAAGAAGAAGAAGAAGAAGAAGAGAAAGAAAAAGAAAAAGAAAGTAAAAGGCCTTCGCGGTATCCCTCAGTTATATTCTCAACTTTTACCGGTTAAATTCTTCTCCTAGTTTTCTGGCGCTATTTCGGTTCCCTCGGGTTTACGGAAGACTCGAAAGTAATCGTCCGAGCTCGACCGTTAATTATTTCTCTCTCTCTCTCTCTCTCTCTCTCTCTCTCTCTCTCTCTCTCTCTCTCTCTCTCTCTCTCCTTTATTGTCGTTATTAACTCCGACTTTCTTTTCTTCTCTCTCTCTCTCTCTCTCTCTCTCGCTCTGTTTTTTTTTATCTTTCCTTCTTCCTTCCTTCCCTCATTTTCCTTCTTTTATTCCTCTCTTCTTTCCTTCTCTCTTTAACCAAAAGAGAGAGAGAGAGAGAGAGAGAGAGAGAGAGAGAGATAGGGACAGATGAGTAAAAAGAAAGAGAAGGAAAGAGGATGACGATAACGAAGCGAGGACGCGAACTGTTGGGGTTCGGGGAAGGGTTCGTTGGGTTCGTCGAGGGTTGTGAGACGGAAGGAGGTAGAAAGAGGAGGAGAAGGGTCGACGGGCGGGGAGGAGTGTGGGTGATAGGGAGAGGGTAAGGGAGAATACCCTTCAAAGATTCCCCAACATCGCGACGTTCGCAACGAGAGATAGATAGATGTATTTATCGTTCGGGTAACCGTTTCAAAACTTCTCGTGTACGGTTTTAATATAAATTCGATATAAAGTTTAATAGCTTCTTCGGTTCGAGGTAGTAAGAGGGATTCGATCTGTCGAAATCTTCGAAGGCGAATCGAGACATTCGGAGTATGAAAGAGAGAGAGAGAGAGAGAGAGAGAAGGAGAGAAAATTAGAGAAATAAACTTTATTGTAACACGGGCAAAGCTGCACCGAAGTATAAAGAAGGGCCGTAGGGAGGGGAGGGGGAGGGGCGAAGATAATATAGTTACGTTCTCTCGAATGGAGAGAGAGAGAATAATGTTGAAAGTATATAAACCGTTTATAATTTCCTTGTGTGTTAATGAGAACGTTTGAACGTGATTATAATGAATGGTTGTGACGTCAATCGAAAATCCTCGACCGCCCAATTTATTTTATATTGTTTTTTCTCTCTTTTTTCTTTTCTTTTTTTTTTTTCGTCGTTTCTTTCTTTCTTTCTTTTTCTTTTTTTTCTCTTTATATATATATATATATATATATATATATATATATATATATATATATATATAATGTATCGAGTTCGAGGGGGTTTAATTCGTATCTCGTAATTATTATCGTAAATTTTATTATGACTCGTTAAATTGTATAGAATTGATTTAATTAATTTTGCAATATTTAACGGACACACAGTATTATCGAATATCTCACGACGGGATATAAAAGCACTATTTCGATTTATTTAATACGTATTTTACGTCCTTTTTTTTTTTTCTTTTCTTACGTCGACATTCGTAATACACGCGCGTTTTATCAGAAAAAGGATTAGATATCTTGTGTTCCTATTATCGTCTGTAATACGATCATACTTCATTTTTTACTCGATAATTATATCCATCACACACGCGCGCACACACAGAGAGATAGAGAGAGAGAGAGAGTCACGCTCACACTCACATCAATTATATTTAATATTCCCTTTATTTATAACGTTCGTACTTTATTATTAAATAACCAGAGGAACGAACTGTCTGATCGCGTAATTAAAATTACTAACGAGACAAAGACAGACATACAGACGGACGGACGGACAGACAGAGAAGGATAGAAAGAGACAGAGAAAGAGAGAGAGAGAGAGAAAGAAAGAAAATCACATAATAGGACACCATTGTCGAGTTCATTTTGCGCACAGTTTTTTTAGTACAGTAAAGAGAGAATGAGAGAGAGAGAGAGAGAGAGAGAGAGAGAGAGAGAGAGATAGAGAGAGAACAAAAAAGAGAAAATGAAAATTCGTCTAGCAGAGATAGCATCCAACGTACTAACTTATTTTTCCAGACCGTCGAGGACGCAAAAAGAAAGAAAGAAAGAAAAAGAAAAAGGAAGATAGAGAGAGAGAGAGAGAGAGAGACCTTAGCAACGGTTCGCGCTGTGTTTCTCTCGCGTATTTTCTAGGAGCTACTCGGTCGTGTAGCATCATTTTGAAATTCATGAAGCCGAATGGTGTAACCGCGTAAGAACAAAGTTTAGGTGGATTGAGAGTAGAGATAGAGAGAGAGAGAGAGAGAGAGAGAGAGTGGTAGGAAGAGAGAGGGGATAGAAGAGAAGTTGGGCTTGGGGTTTGCTCGAAAGTGCCCCGAGGAGAAAAGGTCCGAGAAAGTAACTTCTTCCTAACCCACCACCCACCCACCCACCCACCCGTGTCTCCCTCATCCTTCATCCCTCATCCCTTATCCCTTATCCCCAACTCTCGCCACCACCACCATTACCACCACCATCACCATCACCATCACCAACGTCACAACCAACAACACCACGACCAGCAACCCCCTCGTGTTCGTCTTCTTTTCTCGCGACGAGAGGAGGTGGGAGGAGATGGAAGGAGGTGGTGGGAGGAGGAAAGGAAGAAGAAAGACGGGAGAGAAGTGATGCTGCTACGGATGAAAAACGTTGATCCGGTGTTCGGATGGGGAGGAAGAAGGGAGAGAGAGAGAGAGAGAGAGAGAGAGAGAAAGTATGGGAGGGGTTGAGTTGAGAAAGACACTGAGAAAAGGAAGTAGGGGGTGGGTAGAAGGGTGGGTTGAGAGCAAACACATTTTCTATTTGCATGTGACGTCGTTCGAAAGGAAGAGAAGCAAGATATATATATATATATATATATAGAGAGAGAGAGAGAGAGAGAAAGAGAGAGAGAGAGAGAGCTCTTTCGATATTTGAATATCCGCTTCTCGCGAAATTAAATGTGATCCGAAAATCATTTTTATATTGGCTTATGCAAAAATCGCGTAGACGACTCCGTTCTTTTTTCTATTTCTGTCTCTATCTATCCGTCTATATATCTATGTACGTATGTATGTATGTATGTATTTATGTATGTATGTATGTATGTATGTATGTATGTATGTATGTATGTATGTATTCTTTTTTGTTTCTACTTTCGTGTATAATGCCACGTCATTCTCTCTTCTTTCACATCATCCTCATTTATCCATCTTATACTCCTCTCTCTCTCTCTCTCTCTATCTCTCTCTCTCTATCTATCTATCTTTTTCTCTCTGCTTCTAATTTTCTTACTTTTTCTTTCTCCCTTCGAGCAAACGGTTTTACTGTCGGAAATTTAACCGTACATATATTTACCGTCTAATTAACGGCCATTGTTTTATCTAACCGACAAGAGAATCGCCCTGTCGAGATAGATAAATGGTCGTTCCTTCGTCGGAACTCTTTCTCTCTCTCTCTCTCTCTCTCTCTCTCTCTCTCTATATATATATATATATATATATATATATATATATATATATCTTACTTTCGTTATACTAATTGTTATTACTCGTCTCTCATAGTTTTCTACTTCCACATTTATTTCCAAGATTTGAATCCGACAAAAAGATTGAATCCTTTACTTACTATTCAAGGAACGGGTTTGGGTTCGGGTTGGGGGTCTCTTACTATCCTCAGTACGGACGAATTATGAGATAATTAAAATTTCTTATTCTTATTGCTAACCAACGATCATCCTGCGCGAACGAACGAACGAACGAACGAACGAACGGACGGACAAACGATCGACGCGATTCTAACGAATATATATATATATATATATATATATATCATCTTTTGATTGTTCTTCTCTCATTCGGACGAGTAGGATAGATTGAAAGAAAGGAAAAAAAAGAAGAAGAAAAATAAAATACTCGGGGGGAGGAAATTTTCAAGCTGAAGAAAGATAAAAGAGGGAAGGTAGGAAAATTGAAGGAAAATTAAAGGAAAGAAAAGTAAGAGAGAGAGAGAGAGAGAGATAAAAATATAGATGGTATGTGAAAAGGGAATATATATATATGTGTGTGTGTGTGTGTGTATGTATGTACATACGTATGATATATTCGAAGAACGAAAAATTAAAAGATTTTCTATAGAAAATCCGATATGGAGAAACATCTCTCTCTCTCTCTCTCCCTATTTCTCTCTATCTCACATCTCATTCCCATCGTTCCAAAAAAAAGAAAAAAAAAGAAGAAGATAGAAATAAGAGGGGATGATCAAATGATACTTATATACACGTGTACGCGTGTACGTGTACAAGCTTTTCACGCGTCGCTTGTGCAAATGAAATCTATTCGTATAAGGAGTCTCACTAATTAAGGTGAAACCCCCACCCCCATTCTCATCCCATCTTCCAATCGACCTCATTAACCTATAGATATATATATATATATATATCGTCAATATCACTGGGCAAAGAGAACTAGTAAGGCGGGAGAGAGAGAGAGAGAGAGAGAGAGAGAAAATAGAAGAAATATGTGCTTCTTTTTTCTTTTTCTTTATCGTTCTCCTTTCTCTTTTTCTCTTTTTCAATGATTACGTACTTTTGAACGTGAACGATAACATGATTTCCACTCGATATTCCGCGAGGCTTGTGCTCGAGTTTTTTCGCGTTGACCATCGAATCTTCAAATTCGTTTGATTAAAGAAAAAAAAAAAAGAAAAAAGAAAATAAAAAAGAGAAAAAAAATTAGGGTATAAAGGGCAATGTGTACATAATATATATGTAT
>OU964976.1:4892614-4895114 GCA_918808275.2 Dolichovespula sylvestris
TCGTTTATTTCGAACGTCGCTGCATTCATCTCCCCCGCCCCCCTCCTTCCAACCACCAATTACCTACTTACATCTACTCCATTTTTTTTTTCTTATCATTTTTTTTGTTCGTCTGTTTCTTTCTTTCCTTCCTTTCTTTCTCATCATCGTTCCTGTTCATTCTCTTTTTCTTTTTTCCTTCTCCTTTATATATATATTTTTTTTAATCCTTCTCTGCCAACAATCCTCTTAACCCGATTGTTCAGTTGTTCGTATTATTGCACGTTGTTGCGTGTTACTACGAAGCCCTCCCCCCCCCTCCCCTCAGCGTTAAATACTTAACACGTATTATACGCGCACGCACACATCGAAATCTATTTATCGATAATTATCCTAGCATTGTTAAAATTTTTTCCATTCATTATTATTGCCGTTGTTTTCGATTTTGTCGATGTTGTTGTCGTCGTTGTTATTACGATTTTTAGTCATTGGCATTGGTATCAATAACGAATCTAAATAAAAGGCAATGGTGTCGTTACGTGGCAGAGAAAAATCAGTGAGTAAAAAGTAATTTACGAATGATTACTATAGTCGAATAAAAAATTGTTTATGATGATAATTAGAAATGTTGTCTCTTTTTCTCTATCTATCTCTCTCTCTCTCTCTCTCTCACTCTCTCTATTACTCTATCTCTCTCTCTCTCTCTTTCACGCACGTACGCACGCACGTAAAGTTCCTTTCAACGATGAGGAAGAAGAGGAAGAAGATGAGAGAAACGAGAAAGAAAAAAGAAAACAGAACATTGACGAAGGTAACGAGAGTCTGCTAACGAAGGAAAATATATAGCGATAGGAGAGAATGAGATTTTAATTATTCGAATTTTCAGTGACCTTCGATCGATAGATTACAGCTCTTATCTTGAATGTATTCGCATACAAATATCGTATCACGCACACACGCACGCACGCGTACTCAAACAGACAGACAGACAGACAGATACACACATGTATGTATGTATGTAATACGTATGTATGTATGTATGTATGTTTGTATGTATGTATGTATGTATGTATATATGCTGTGTCTCTCATCCTCATTATCATCCATTCGAACGTCGTTAAAAACAATCTCTCTCTCTCTCTCTCTCTCTCTCTCTCTCTCTCTCGTTCATTAAAAATTTTCCAATTCGTCGCGAGCAAGATGGATACGTGTTTAATGGACACCCGTTAGAAGAAGACGGTGGGGAGTCGGCTGAGTCGACGAAATAAATTTAATAAAATTCGTTCCAAGGGAGATACAGGGTATCGCACACCCTTTCTTTCTTTCTTTTTATTTTCGTCTTTCTTCGTTTCTTTAGTAAATAAATAGAAAGTAAATAAATAAATTGAAAAAATGAAAAAATAATTAAAACGAATCATAAACAACATTAGAGAGAGAACTTGTCGCAATTTCACTGCAATCAGGTGCGCAAAATAAAGGATAAAGAGAACGACGAAATAAAAAGAGGAGAAGAGAAATGGAAAAAGGTGCAACGATCGGAACGTAATTCATAGAATGAAAAAATAAATAAATAAATAAATAAATAAATAAATAAATAAATAAATAAATGGAAAATACCATCCTAACTTTCGTTTCGTACAAATTTTAAATGCACAAATTTTAAATGGGGGTTCGAATAATCCACCGTGTTATCGTCTGAACGATGATTTTATTTGAGAGAGCGGGCAAGACTGTGGATTAACTGGCCACAAATAAAAAAAAAAAAAATATATATATATATATATATATATATATATATATGCGTCAAGTGTTTTTTTCCCCCATTTAACGAGTACATAATGCCGTGCATACGCGTGTATGTATGTATCTCTATGTATATATTTATATACGTACATACGTGTATACCGCGTATCTATCCTCTCGTACTACTCGAGCAAAAATAGTGAAGCTCCGTAACGGCACGGAAAGGGAGAGGGGGGGGGGGTTGGGAGGAGAGGAGGAAGGAGAGAAAAAAAGATGACGAAAAAAAGAAAAAAAAAGAAAAGGAAAGAAAGGGAAGGGCGGGAGGGAAGAAAAGAGAGCTCGATACTCGTTTCACACGACGACGAGAAGGGAATAGAAAATGCGATGCGAAAAGAGTCGCATCTAGAACGGATCGTTAAAGCGACCGCGTTTGTGTGTTCTCTCTCACGTATATGCAGTTAGAAGGGATGGAGGAGGAGAAGGCTGAAGGGTTGAAGTGATATATATATATGTATGTATATTGGTGTTGGTGATATTAATACATGGTGGATGGTATCCCGGCATATTCGGTGACAAAGCTGTGCCTCTCTTTCGTTCTCTTCTCTTTTACTTTGAAAACGTACACGTTCTACTTTTCGCACGTACGTACGCTATATTTATGCATGTGTGCGCGCGTGAAGGGGAAAAAAAAAAAGGAGGAAAGAAGACGGAGGGAAAGAGAGAGAGAAAAGGAAAGAGAGAGAAAAGAAGAGAAAAAAATAAAGTAATGTCGAATTGT
>OU964976.1:4900114-4917614 GCA_918808275.2 Dolichovespula sylvestris
CTCTTGGTTATACGTAAAGAGACTTAAAGAGAGAGAGAGAGAGAGAGAGAATGTGGGAGGGTGGGAGGGAACCCTCTTCCTCTAGTTCGTTTTATTAGGTGAACAACGGGGTCCTTTGTCCCCGTTTCTTTTTGATGTGCCATTTTCTGCCTCGTTCCGAGCCATTATCCGCGAAAGGTAGCCGGTATCGCCGCCGCTTATCCAAACGGGGTAAAGGGGGTGGTTGCGTCCACTGGTAGTTTCTATCTACCCCCGTCTTGTCAATGTACACACATCCTCGACTAACATCGAGAGAAAGAGAGAGATCGCGCGTGATCTCATTATACAATGTGGCCGTCGATTATCGCGAAAATTTACTGGTATCGTCCGTGATACGCATGATTTGCGTTAATTTTATTATGATTTATTGCGATGAGGAAAATATGTAGTGTATATATATATGTGTGTGTGTGTGTGTGTGGGTGTGTGTGTGCGTGTATGTACATAATAATATTACAAAATTATATCAATGATAATTACAGTCGCATGTAATAATAATGATTGCTAATGAACGAGAGATATATGAATAATGAAATAACGATAATATATATTGGCCGACGATAAAATTCATAAATTTACGTATTTATTAATAATTTTACGTTTAATCGGACCTAAATTGGTATAGGATGCCCTATTAAATGTAAAAAATAAATAAAAATAGATGGTTGCGAGTAAAAGGTATTAGGAATTGGGTTAGGTTGGACGAATTTAAGCTTCATCTCACCGCGAAATAGACGACCCCGTGTTCCGTTAATAAGAGAGGACGAGAATCGTAGATTGATTTATCGGTTCCCGTTGAAGAGCGTATAAAGGCCTCTCTCTCTCTCTCTCTCTCTCTCTCTCTCTCTCTCTCTCTTTCTTTCTCTTTCTCTCACACACACACGCAATCGAAAATATATCAGACGCGAACGAACTACATCGACATCGATATCGTCAGGCACATCGTCACAAACTCTCAACGAGTAACTCAAACGAGATCGATCTCCTTTATATCGAGAGAGAGAGAGAGAGAGAGAGAGAGAGAGAGATTTTTCTTTCGAGAGAATACGTCGAAATCGATTAGATTTTTATATTTACAATTTACATCGTGTAGGATCGTGGAAAATGACATAAAATTTATAGAGTCGTTATTCAAGGTTCACGAAGGTTCTAATTTTAATAGAACGTGGTATTTAAATCATTGCAATTTGTGTGCATCTGTGCAAGCTATAGGTAACAAAGTGTTTACATACGATGAGCATGCATCATCGATAAAGATTCTAGTGTGACGAATAGTTGACTTTATATACATATATATATTTAATATAGTATAATATATTTGTATAGACCGAATAAAAAAAGTCTTAAATAATCGTTGTCGTCGTCGTCGTCGTCGTTATACATAATTAAACGGAATGGTACATTCGTGAGATTTCATTTACAATATTCATTCGTTCACGAACCGTTTGGAAATTAATTAACATGTTAATTAACGTTACGACCTAAACGGAACTTTCATCTTTTGTTTCCTAACAATTAACGATTAAATTGTTCCACTGATCGATGTCAATAGGAAATTCTTATTACGTGTTCGTGTAAAAATTTGTGAAACATTTGTTCTTTCATGATCGGTCAAACGAACATACGTAATGTATGTATGTATATCTCTATATAATATATATATATATATATACATATACATATAAGATTCTCGCGTAGTAAAGTTTTGTTAAACGAAAGTATAGAAATATTGAATCATAAATAATAACGCACGAATCGTTCGGACGTGTATATATATACACATATGCAAGGTTACAATTATCAATAATAACATACGAACAAAGTATAAATCTACGAAACTACGTATACAAATAATATAAACAACGTTATACGTGTAGTACTTACGCGCCCGTCGTCAGTCTCTTACGGAACGTTGATCCATCCAGACGTGATTCGAGTAAAATCCGAGGTAAACCGTGCTCCGAAATAAAACTTTTAACATTTCTAATAAGCGTACGCGTACATGAATAATTAATCGTAATAACCGTTCTCTAATCAGCGTCGAACGAAAAGATTACAAAATCTCGATGTACACGAACGATACGATATATATATCCGATGATAAATAAGCGGAGAAATTTTCTTTCTTTTCTTTCTTTTTTTTTTTTTTATAGACATAATTCGCACAAATCCTCCGTCGAAAGGAGAATTTTCTCTCCAATAACTCCTCTCACTCTTAGAAATAGAAAATAATAGACCGTAGAATTTTTCCGATTTTGTTCGCAGTCGTCTCGCTTTCCTCCCTCCTCCCTCCTCCCACCTCCCTCCCCCCTCCTCGTTCTTCGCGAATGTTCCAACGTTGAACCTTCAATATGCAAGCTGACATCTATGCGGAACTACTACTACTACTACTACTACTACCATCTACTATCGCATATATCTACTGCTGCGAGCTTTTCGGAGGAGGAGGATGAGGAGGAGGTGGAAGAGGAGGAGGAGGAGGAGGAGGAGAGCCATATTGTAGAGGACAGAGAGTGTAGGATTCGGAGTTGGAGGATGTGGAATAGTAGGTATAGAAGAGAGAGAGAAAAGAAGGAAGAGGAGGAGGAGGAGGAGGAGGAGGAGGAGGAGGAGGAGGATGCCGTGGGATTTTGAAGGTCTCCCTCCCTCCCTCCCTCCCAGCTTTGGGGTGGTGGTGAAGGTGGGTTGAGAGAAGAGATCACACCGGTGGTGGTGGTGAGAGAGTGTACTGGCCGACACAAAAGAATCAAAGCGCAGGAAGGTAATGGTACGTCGGTGGTAGATAGAGAGAGAGAGAGAGAGAGAGATAGAGAGAGGGTGTGTGTGTGTAAGAGAGAGAGAGAGAGAGAGAGAGAGAGAGAGCAACGGCGGCCAGTAATATACCGGATGGACTTTGCTTTCGGTTCGAGTGCCCTCACAAAGCTGCCGTTTAGATAAATTGCTTCCATCTGCGTCCCACCCTCCTTCCTCCCTCACCCTCCCACCCTCCCACCCTCCCTCGCTCGCTCGCTCTTTCTCCACCACCTACCCTCCACCCCATACTCCACCTTCACCGTCAACCCCGCATTTTCTTTCTTTCGTTTCTTTCGTTCTTTTTTTTTTTTTTCTTTACTTCTTCCCCCTTCTTTCCCTTCCTCCTTGCATCTCTCTCTCTCTCTCTCTCTCTCTCTCTCTCTCTCTCTCTCTCTCTCTTTCTCTCTTTTACTGTCGTCGTAAGCGCCACTTCTCGATCATATCGCGACTCGATAACGTTTTCAGTTTATCTTCGAATTTTCCCCCAAGTAAATTTTATTTACCGATCATCGTCATCGTCATCGTCATCACATTTTTTTGTTTTCCTTCCTTTTCTCTCTCTCTCTCTCTCTCTCTCTCGTGCGTCTTCCCTCTTCTTTTCCTTCTCCTTTCTTTTCATTTTCTTTTCTTTTCTTTTCTTTTCTTATCTTTTCCGCTCGACTGTGTGCCTTCATCTTTTATACGTTTATCGATAATGTTTATTTTTACAGCGAGAGTGGTTTTATATTATTAGTCGTTCGTATTCGTTCATTATTATCTATAACATTTGTTTATTCCTTTTGTTAATTTCGTTGATTAGTTTTCATTAAATTTTCTTCGTCTTCTTTTTACCTTCAACATCGCTTGCGATCCGTCGTCATTCATTTTTTTATTTCCCGTAGTAATGTCCGATATTGAATGGGGTGATCGAAGATACGACACGTGTATTTCTTTTTTAATTTGTATATATATATATATATATATGTATATATAATATTATATATGTAATCGTCCGTTCTTATTCTCCATTATTTATTCGTACTTTTTATTTTAGCCACGACACTCGTTAGGTATATTTATTTATTGTTTCTTTTCCTTCTTTTTCGTTGTTCCTTTTCTTTTTTATTTAAGAGCGAATTAATCTGAAGTCTCGGCTTGGATTATCGAGTATGATGAAGAAGATTGAAAAGAAACGAAGAAGTTGCGAGTTTTCAACGATCAGTCCCCATCCTTTATATTCCATCTTTCCTTTTGCTTTCTCTTCCTCTTTTAATTCTTCTTCTTCTTCTTTTTTTTTGTCGTCTCTCTTTTATTTTTTTTTTATTTTTCTTTCTAATCTCTTTATCTCTCGCCGATTATTTATCTCACGCTCGCGTCGTATATATCCCCTCGTGTTCGACCTCTAATTTCACAGTAATCTCTCGTCGTTCTCTTCCTCCCCCTCTTGATAAGTATAACGAGCAGAGAAAAAACGACTTGTGTCCGTTTTAAATCCAAGCCGACGTGTGCGTGTGCGTCTGTGTGCGTGTGTGTGTGCTCTTTTTCAATGAATGTACAAGCAGGTAGAATAATTTTAATAACTAACGGGTCCGTCGTTCGTTTCAAACGCTTTTGTTTTGTTATTCAAGATTCTTTTTTTTTCTCTCTCTCTAGCCACGTATAATACTAACACACACACACACACACACGCGCGCGCGCGCGCGCGCGCGCACATTAATATACCTCTATAATCTTCTATCTTTTTCTCTTTATAATTTTTATCATTGTAAAAGCGTATGTCTCTACGTGTATACATATTTACATACCCGTACATGTATTATATATATATTTCTTTCTCACATATATATATATGTGTGTGTGTGTGTGTGTGTGTACGTACGAGTAGATATTTGCCACAGGAACGTTATTTCAAAAACGGAAATGGCCTACTTAGGTCACACTACTTATTAAAACAAAGCTTTATCATAAACTCATTTCTCCATTCTTTGCGTCATTTAATGAATATAAGGTATATACGTTAATACATAACGCATACGTACGTGCCGTACGACGCCGAAGGACTTTAAATGACTCGTTCGAAATATCTATGTCGCTATTTATATCGAACGTAAAATCGATATTAACTTGTTCGATTAATTCTCTCTCGCCATCTCTCTCTTTGTCTCTGTTACTATTAATAATGGAAGCATAAAAATGTTTCACACTCATTCATTTGTCGTTCGTTTCTTTTCTATCCTTTCGTTCTTTTTTCTTCTCTCTCTTTTTTTTTTTTATATACACATATATATATATCTTAAAACAAAAAACCGTAGTTTTTAATAAAACATGTTCTTCCCCGTTCCAAAATATCGTTACATCTTTAATTGCGTGCGGTTTTCACGATTAAAACTTGCTCTCTCGACGAATATAAGACTGCTCTATAAAGACAGACACAGAGAGAGAGAGAGAGAGAGAGAGAGAGAGAGAGAGAGAGAGAGAGAGAATGTGTTAAAATGAGAGGTGAAGAGGAAAAGTAGGAGGAGGAGGAGGAGGAGGAGGAGGAGGTAAAAGAGGATATAGGAAGATAGTAGTTGCGTGTAAAGCAATATGAATTTCGTTGCTAATATCTCGTATCTTTCGTAGGCATGGATACAGAGAGAGAGAGAGAGAGAGAGAGAGAGAGAGAGAAAGAAGGAATCATCGTCTTCGTGGTACGAGGATTTTTTTTTTTAATCGAACAATTCGATCTACGTAAATTTCCTTGATTTATTTTCTTTTTCTTTTTTCTTTTCTATTTTTTTTCTTTTTTTTCTAACCCTGACGCGTTCCTTTTTCTTTTTTCTTCTTCTTCCTTTTCATCGTCGTTTTTAATTTGAATCGATGAAAATTATAAAAGATGAAGTTAGGAAGAAAGAAAGGAGGGAGGGTTGGAGGGGGTTGGGGCAAAAAGTACGTATAAATTCGATTAATCCTTTTCGTAGACCCCTTTCAATTTTTTGTCTTTTTTTTTTTTAATCCTGTAATCAGGCTCTATATGGGATTGGTCTTTACAAGATCGTCGTGCGTGTAATTTCGCGATTCGGGAAATGGAGAGGGAGAAAGAGAAAGAGAAAGAGAGACAGAGAGAGAGAGGGGGGGGGGGATGATAAAATGAATCTAAAAAAGTGTCTCGAAAAGACACATGAATTAATTGATATATTTTTGGGACGTGGAAAAAAGAACTTTCGTTCCACCTAGTAGATGGAAATATCTGCGACGTGTTCTCTACCATCACCACCTCACCATCACCATCACCACCATCACCCTTCCCCCTCCACCCACATCATCTTCCAGTTCATATCTCGGCAAATGTTTTACTTGGCTTATCTCTACGTTCTCTACGTTTCAAGATCGAGTTCTCTCGATGTTTCATGTATACAGACAGTATGTATATATATATATATATATATATATATATATATATATATGTATGTATGTATGTATGTATATGTACATGCCAATACAGATATGATATGCAACGAGACAGAGAGACAGAGAGAGAGAGAGAGAGAGAGAATACTCTACACGTATTACGATCAGATAGCCGTTCTAAGTTCCAACGTTATGTTTGGATTCGTCTTGCTAGCTACTGCTAGATTCGCAAATATAAACCTATATATAGATGCATGCATATATATATATATATATATATATATATATATATATATATATATATATATGTAAAGCCATAGAATACGACGAAAGAGGATGGCCATTGAAACTTCTCTAGATCTCTCTCTCTCTCTCTCTCTCTCTCTCTCTCTCTCTCTCTCTCTCTCTGTTACTCTTATTGGCCCTTTGACCGTACACTCTGGTAGGTACTTAGAGACTAACGTACCCTTTTCGTTTCTATCTTTAATCTTTATATCCTCTTTGAATTAATTTCAAAAATAAAGTACCACGAGTATATACGACAATTATTATTATTCGAATTATGATTCGTCGTCGTCGTTGTATGTGTACACACACACACATATATATATATATATATTTATTTATTTTTTATTTTAGTTCTTTTTTGTTTTCTTTTATCGTCAAGCATTGAGTGGTTATCATTGATCGTACGAAGTGTGATAGGGTATAATGGATAAGTAAAATGAGTTCTAAAAAGAAGAAAAGAAAATATGGGGAAATAAATAGAAAAAGTGTGTGTGTGTGTGTGTTTGGAAAAAATTTATTGACCCGTTTCGTTTCCAATTTCTATTTATATATGTATATATATATATATATATATATATATATATATATATATACGCTTGATCGAAGTCATATTAAATGAATTAGCGTAGCGAATAAATATTCCCGTTGATCGATCACTGTCTAACGTGTATATCTGTTTTCCAAAAGCGTATCACCGTCCCTGCCACTCTCGTTTCTTTTTTCTGTCTTTCCTTCCCTATTTTTTCTTTTTTTTTATATTTTTTTTTTTTTTTTGTTTTATTTAACTCTCCTATCCCTCGCTCGGATAAAAATCGTGAAAAGAATTGAAACGATTCGTTAATAGTTAACGTAGAAATTCGATTGGATCTAATCGATATCGTAGATAAATCGAGGACTAACGGAAGAGACATTTGCGAAGGAAGTGAAGAAGAAAACATAAGGAAGAAAGAAGGAAAGAGAAAAGGCGAAGATAAGAAAGGAAAGGAGGAGAAAAGAAGGCAATATACTTAACTTACCCTTACGTCGTTCGATTTTCCAAAGGATTTCGAGAGAGAAAAAAAAAAAAGATTAAAAATTACGAATTACAAATAACCGGATAACAACGAACCCGTTCTAAGGAACGATTTTGTTATATCGATCTTTTGATTTTCCTTCTCTTTCTCTCTCACACACACACACACACACACTCTTTCTCTCTCTCTCTCTTTCATTTTCTCTTCTTTTCAAGAGAATCACCAGAAAACTAACAACGGCCATATTATACAATACCTTTCATGCGGAATCGCGTTATCCCACGTATAACGTGCGTTGAAAACAATTATAAAGAGAAAACAAAACGAACAGAAAAAGAAAGAGATAGAGCGAACGAGCTAGCGAGCGAACGAGCTAACGAGCGAGAGAGAGAGAGAGAGATAGGTTCAAAAAAAAAAAAGAAACAAACAAAATGAAGAAAATAAACGAGAACCAAAAATAAGGCGAAAAGTGTAAGAAAAATATAATGGAGAACGAAAGGAAAGGAGGTGGGGTAGGAGGGGTGGGGGTGGTAGAAGAAAAAAATCGTATATACGGATGGATTTTTGACAGGAGAGAGCCACCACCGCCCCGCCCCGTCCCGCCCCGTTGTTCGAGTGTAGATACACGCGCGCACGTTCGATTAACGCTCTAGACCTTCAATCTCTCTTTCTCTCTCTCTCTCTCTCTATCTATCTACCACCCTATCATCTCAATCTTTCTCTCTCTCTCTCTCTCTCCCTCCCTCCCCCTCCCCTCTCCCTCTACCCTTTACCGATACGTTTCTCTCTGCTCTACGCGCCGAGGTTATTTTATTTCTGGCAAAGCCACAAGCGTTCGTCGAAGATAAGAGGGATGTAATTAATCACACCTCCGACTCGAGCCAGCGTGTATGTGTGTGCTTATGTGTATGTATGTGTGCGCGTGTGGGTTGTGTGTGTGTGTGTGTGTGTCAAAATACGTTATGAGCGAGCAGAGACTGGAACAGGATTCCGATGGTGTATATGTCCTCTCTCTCTCTCTCTCTCTCTCTCTCTCTCTATGTGATGATAGTAGTAGTGATAGTGGTAGTAATAGTAGTACTAGTAATAGTAGTAGTAATAGTAGTACAGTATAAACCTACCATACGGTACCATACGAGTAGCATCATATGCATTTAACTTCTCTCTCTCTCTCTCTCTCTCTCTCGATCTCTCTCGATCTCTCACTCTCGATCTCTCTCTCTCTCTCTCTCATTCTCGTGGTCTCTCTTTCTCTTCGTAGTGGACACTGGGAAGGCCAGTCGGTTCATCAATAACCGGGTATTTTCAACCCCTTCTACTATTCTGTATCCTCCCTCTCCTCCTCCTCCTCCTACTACTACTAATATTTCTCCTCCTCCTCCTCCTCCTCCTCCTCCTCCTCCTCCTCCTCCTCCTCCTCCTCCTACTCCTCCTACTCCTCCGTTAGCCCTTTTCATGATAGCAACGAGATCGACTACGCAAACTATAGATTGTATTCTACCGCCCAATTTATTAAACGCCCTTGTCAACCTTTCAATCAGCTTTCTATTCCACCTCCTCCTCCTCCTCCTCCTTCTCTTTCTTTACCTCTTCCTCCTCCTCCTTCTTCTTCCTCTTATTCTTCTCTTTTTCCGTTTTTTTTTGTGTCTTTTTCTTTTTATTCTTTTTCTTCGTCTTCTTCGTCGTCGTCGTCGTCGTCGTCGTCGTCGTCGTGCGTTCGCTGTAAAATTTTATGCAGCGTCGATATCGATCCTTCCCGTTCTTCCTTCTTGTTGATAAAGGATGAAAAGAGAAGAGAAAAGAGGAAGGAGGACAAGAGAGAAAGAAAATAATCGATTTCTATAAAATTAATACTTAGCGGTATTAATGCACGTTAATGCGTGTTTGTACTACTCATAATTTTATTATGCAATATATAAATATATATATATATGTGTGTGTGTGTGTGTGTATGTATATATGTATTTATAACGTGTGTGTGTGTGTATACGAGCGTGATTAGTATATACGTCGCCATTGCACGTTATTAGGATGTTTATTTCTTTTCTTTTATATATATATATATATATATATATATATATATATATATATATATATATATATATATATATATATATATATATAATTCGCATTAGGGACGAAAATTTACGTCGCAATCGTGTCGTCAGAAATGTTATCTTTGTCCTCCCAACGCTAACGCATTTTTTAATCTTGAACGAAAAGAAGTTATTTCATAGATTAGATAACGAGAGATCGAAATTTTATGAGATTAGAAATTGTATTCGATACGTCCTATCGATCTTATTTATGATGTTATTACGTAATACGTGACGTCGTTATATCGTTCTTCTTGTCCGTTTAATATTTGTTAATGTGTGTGTGTGTGTTTGCGTGTTAAAAGGTAAAAAAAAAATGTTTAAAAATCATATACATCATTCTTCTTTTCTCTTCTCTTTCGTATCTTTGTTCCTTTCCTTTTATTTTATTCTTTTAAATTTCAATATCGAAATATCGCCCCATCATTTTGTATACTCGTAATAATATATCGTACATACATCATCGTCAATGCAATCGTAATCACCGGCTTCAATTTCCACATATTGATTACAGAGTCTCGCTGAAAATTACGCTTTCATTTATTAAAGTGCATCAATGATTCGTAATAAAAGTATTCACGAAGCTGCTACCGATTAATTTCAGTTATACGTACGTACGTACGTACATACATACATGTATATATATGATACATATGTATATATATATATATATATATATATATATATATATATATTTACATATATGTGCGTTGTGTCAAACTTTGGGAGAAAATTATTTATCGAGGAAAGTGAGAAAGAGAGAGACAGAACTAACAGGATGCATTTTTGACGTTTCGAAATGCATTGAAAAATATATTTCGAATATGTGATATACCTATCGAATATGTAATATATAATACCTTCTCTTTTCCAATTATAATGGGTTAAGGCGAAGGGACGTTTTTTCGTTTTGTTTTCTTTTTTCTTTTTTGTTTTTTTTTTTTGTTCTCTTAATGAACGAAAACCGCGCGCGCGCGCGCACGGCCATTTACGAGACCGCTTGTAAAGTTTACGCGCGGATAACCATCGTCAATACCACGGCGATCGAAGCCCCTCTCCCTCCCTCCCTCCCTCCCTCCAAACCCCCCCTTATACCCCCATATACTGAGTACCACCACACTTGGTTCGGGAACATTTCGGGGATATATTTTCAACACTTTTCGAGAATAATCCTTCGATGATGAAACGATTCGATACGCGAAAAGACCGATAAAAAAATGAAATATAATGTTTTCTTTTTTTGTTTTTTATTTTTTATTTTTTTTTTTTTTGTTTTCTTCACTTTTTTTCCCCCGGTTGAAAATTTATCCCTCTGTTAAATTGCACGTTTATATCTCCTTTCTCTCTCTCTCTCTCTCTCTCTCTCTCTCTATATATATATATATATATATATATATATATATATATATATATATCTTTCTGTGTCTGTCTCTTTCTCTCTTCGGCTCTTTTTTATTTGCCATAGTAATTTGTTAACCATCATACAGTACCGTTCCATTTAATCTATGCGATTTTTTGTAGAAATTTTCACTCGAAAATATAAGAGAATAATTCTGAACAAAACGTATTAATAATATTAATAAAGAATTCTGATAAGAGTGAGATAAAGAGAGAGCGAGAGAGAGGGAGAGAGAGAGAGGGGGGGGGGATGATACCGTATAAAAATATTTTCGATGTTTATCGGTATCGAATTCATTCGAAATAAATGTATATTAATTTATTATTAATATTTCCGGATGACGTGTATAGAACGTGGTTATTACATATCTTTACGTTAAATCGAACCTCGTACTTCGCTCAGAGATTTTTCAAATTTGATATACATTATCATTTTCCACGATCAACGTATACAGATATTTTTATTTTTGTATGAATCGTTATATTACACACATACACATACACACACACACACACACACATATATATATGTTTGTTAATATAATAAATAGATTATTGAATATACGACTTGAAACGAAGGAAATAAAATTCATAGGAAGAATAATAACATCGTTTTCGAGTACGAAGATTGATAAAAATGATACGAGAAAAGAGAGATAGAGAGAAAAGAAAGCCTTTTTTTTTTTGACAAGAACTCGCACGTAATTTTTGCACGTATTTTATTAGAGTATGTTAAGGTAATAGAAAGCCATTTTATTATTATTATTATTATTATTATTATTATTATTATTATTAGATTTATTCGGATTATTGAGTCTCTGGTGTCGAGGGTCAGGGCTCGGGGGTGGTTTGGGGGGTTGACACGGTGGTCGTTCTATTGTGGCAAGGTATCAAAAACGACTTCGTCCTTTTTTTATTTGTAGAAAAGGGGTTTTTATGTATATATCGATGCTCTTCGTAAACACGTCGAGAGTTCAACTCATAAGTGAGAACGAGAGAGAGCGCGTGTCAAGCCGTGAAGTGTCAAGCGGGTGGGTGGTTGGGTGGTACTTGCGTGTGGCAGAGTGTAAAACTATGACCACTGGTCACGCTACTTCCCTCTCTCTCTCTCTCTCTCTCTCTCTCTCTCTCTCTCTCTCTCTCTGTCTGTCTCTCTCGTTTCGTCGAGCACATCAAAAAATTCAGTCCATCAAGTTCACTTCACTCGCTCTTCTTTCTCCTTGTTGTTTTCACTTCTTTTTTTTTTCTTTTTCATTTATTTATTCATTCATTCATTTATTTATTTTCTTTCTTCTTTTCTTTTTTTTTTTGCATCTTCTTTTTTGTTTTGTTGACCTCTCATTACTAGTCGATCCACATCAAATCTTTCGGAGTGTATATACCGGGAACGTCAAAAGCACGAAGAAGATCCTGACGTATCGATTAACGACGTGTACACACACACACACACACACACACACATATACGTACATATATGCATAGATAAATGTACGCACATGATTCCCATCATTTACCAAGAAGCTTGATAGAAAATTGAAAGGTGTAATGAGAGATATGAAAGAGAAAGATAGAGATAGAGATATATAGATATATAGATAGATAGATAGATAGATAGATAGAGAAAGTGCGTTAGCAAAGAGGACATCAGAAATGGGGATGAATATCACAGGATATATGCCGTTTAGGGGGTGAACTTCGATAATACGTATCGACGTTTAATCGATAATTCTTGTGACACTAACGCGATCCTATGTCTCTCTTCTCTCTTCTCTCTCTCTCTCTCTCTCTATGTCCCTTTCTCTCCTATACGAATGTGATAAAAAAAAAAAAAAAAGAGAGAGAGAAAGGAAGAAATTGAATGATAGATAGACTTTTATTAATTTTTTCCAAACAAATTTTGTTAGAACGAATCGGTACGTTGCATTTCCACTTTTATAATATTGCCGATAATGGGTTTAGAAGCGGATAAAAAGTATAAAATAGTAAATGTGTAGTAAATGACAGAAAGAGAGACAGAGACAGAGACAGAGAGACAGAAAGAGAGAGAGAGGGAGACAGATAGATAGAGTGAGAGAGAGAGATTCTTGCAGAGTAATATATAAAAAGGAAACAAATGTCGTGCCGCAATCGATATCATGACTCGTTTTCATAGAACTCGAAGCGATAGGCGAGAGAAGGGGAGATGAAAGAGGGAGAAGAGAGATAAAGAGAGAGATAGATAGATATATATATATAGAAATAGAGAGAGAAAATAATACACGTTCGGCAGATTACGTGTGTGTGATTGTTGGAGACACAGATGTAGGGGTTGCTCGGGGAGAATGGTAGGGTTGGTTGGTTGGTTGGATGGATAGTTAGTCGAAAGAGAGTAACACAAGGATGTGTTGGATTGGGGAGTGGGGTGTGGTGCGCGGAGAAGAGAAATGGAAAATGAACGTTTATATACATACTTACATACGTACGTACGTACATGCATATATGTGTATATATATATATATATACACATATACATACTATCTAGACTCGCGTGACTCCAGGCGAATATGCAATGAACGCAACGACGAACGTGTGCCAAGCCAAACACAAAATAACTCTCATTATTGGCGTTAATTAATATCGAGACCAGTTTCGGCGGCGTTGGGCGTGTATCCGTTTATTACCC
This sequence comes from Dolichovespula sylvestris, assembly GCA_918808275.2. Lineage (NCBI taxonomy): Eukaryota > Metazoa > Arthropoda > Insecta > Hymenoptera > Vespidae > Dolichovespula > Dolichovespula sylvestris. The sequence goes on from OU964976.1 coordinate 4,913,773, forward strand.
TTCTCATTTCGACGTTTAAAACGGTCACGGGGGGTTGGGTGGGGATCGGCGGGAGGGTGCATTTTAAAAACGTAACATTTTTCTTCCCTCATTTATTTTCATTTCCCTTTCATTCTCTCTCTCTCTCTCTCTCTCTCTCTCTCTCTCTCTCTCTTTTTATTCTAATGGACGTGTTTCTCTTTCCAAAATTGTTAACAATTTTTTCCCCCCGTCTATCCCTTCCCCTTCTTTATCCATCTTCTCCTTCTCTCTCTCTCTCTCTCTCTCTCTCTCTCTCTCTCTCCCCTCCTTCTCTTTCTTTTCATCTTTTCCCCGTTTTCGTTTTCTTTTTCCTCTTTTATTCCCGGTTTTTTTTTCTTCCTTTTCGGTTGCTTGGTTGCTTGGTTGTTGGTTTGGTTTTTTTTTTTTGTTTTTTTTTTCTTCCCTGTTCAATTTCTTTTTCCCTTTCACTCTTACCCTCTATCTCTCTTTCTCGCGTTCGTCTTTCCGTTGGAGTTTTGCCCTCTCCTCCTCCTCCTCCTCTTCTCCTTTCCCTTACCCTCACGTTGTTCCCCCTTCTCCCATCGAGTTAGTCCCGTTGTAGTAGAGTTAAACGATAGTTTCGTTAATCGGCCCCTAGCTGAACGACACGTTTCCCTTCTGCAGCTGCTCCCTTCAAGAACGTCTTTTTTAAAGGCACAACTGCACGACGAAGGAGTTTAACTCTCGTTGTAATAACGAAGGAAGGAAGGAAGGAAGGGAGGTAGACAGAAAGAGAGAGAGAGAGAGTGTGAGAAAGAGCTTGTGTGTGTGTGTGCGTGTGTGTGAGTGTGTGTGCGTGTGTGTGAGTGTGTGTGAGAGAGAGAAGAAACATTTTTAGAATACGAAAGAAAATAAAGGAATTTCATTGAAAATTATATACACTATTTTTATATATAATGAAAATAGAATGCAACAATGGCAACGAATTCTTTTTTAATTACAAAAAGAAAGAAAAAAAAAATATATATATATGTGTGTGTGTGTGTATACACGCACACACACATACATGAACTATAAGTAAATTTTATTTATTCGATATTAATAAGGAATATGAAGAGTAAAATAATTCGTTTGGTATGTTTGTAAAAAAGAAAAAAAAGATAGGATATATATATATATATATATATATATATATATATATATGTATATAGTTAGATAGATAGATATTATACTTGTATTTTTTTTTTTGGTTCCCCTCGGAATACATTTCGTGATAAGTTCGTGATGTAAAAGCGGAAAAGCTACTATCCCCTCCCCCTTTCATCTATCCCCTCCCCCCTCGTCTTTGTCCTAGATTCCCAAAAGTGAAGAGAACACTGACGACGCAGCCACGAATAATAACCGTGGACTTTATCCGAAACTTTGCTTTTCCTTTGGTATTACACCTTTTATTCGTGGGAAAAAAAAAGAAACATTGTTGTCCTGTCAGATTAGAAATGTCCTCCGATGTTGTAAAAGAGAATACAAATGTGTACGTGTGTACGTGTGCGTGAGTACATATATATATATATATATATTTTTTTTTTTATTCTTTATTTTTCTCTGTGATGTTAAAATATTTTTTCACGGCGTTAAACGAATGGTTTCTTTTTTTTCCTCGGAGTTATAGACAGAGAGAGAGAGAGAGAGAGAGAAAGAAAGAGAGAGATAGATGGATGTATTAGGAAGAGAAAGAATAAGGAGTTTAGAGAATTAGAAGAGAAGCGAGCAGCTACTTGAAATTCTAATCTAGACAGAGAGAGAGAGAGAGAGAGAGAGAGAGAGAGAGAGAGAGAGAGAGAGAGATGCGTCTACTACCACCACCACCGCCTGTTGCGCCATGTGTCACGTGTCGTATTCTCATCTTCTATCATTCTAAAATATTTACGTATAAGCGAAATTATTTTCTACGATGGCGCCTCTATAACGATTTGTTTTAATTTTTGTTCGTTCCTTTTTTTTTCTTTTTTTTTTCTTCTTCCTTCCTCCTCCTCCTCACAATTTTACGTACCATTTATATCTTGACATTGTTAACTGTCGTATATATATATATATATATATATATATATATATATTTATTTATTTTTAATTTAAATTATATTATTTTTAATTTTTCCTTTCTATACATAAATACACACACACACACATAAATGTATATATATATATATATATATATCATCATCATCATCGTCATCGTCATCATCATAATCATTATCATCATCATACATGATGGATGGTTAACGCGTGTAATATGAAAGAGATAAAAAAATATAAACAACAACAAAAAAGGAACACATGCTAACGAATATAATAAATAAGTGGACGATATATAATGATTATCGATATTATCTAGGAAACTATGTATAAACATATATTGTAGATTAGGAATATTATTGTACGCGCGTGGATAGGGATGGGGATGGAGATAGGGGGGTGGAAGAAGAGAGAGAGAGAGAGAGAGAGAGAGAGAGAGAGAGAGAGAAAGAGCGAGAAAGAGAGAGAGAGGGAGGAAGAACATTCTCTTTGTGACCTATGATCTATATACCGAAAGGAGAAACGTCACGAGGACGTCGTGAACTCCGGAAATAAAACGGCTCACGCGATTCGGACGTGTTCAAATGTCATATCGTGCCTTTAAAACGATCGAATCTACAGAGAAAGAGAGAGAGAGAGAGAGAGAGAGAGAGAGAGAGAGAGAGAGAGAGAATTGGGAGAGATTATAACTGAATGTTTTATTTTTCCTCTCGCTCGCTTGCTCCCTCGTTCGCCGCTTTTTCTCTTCGTAAAACGACGAAAATGAAAAAAAAAAAATTCTTTCGCTTAATGTGTGAAAACGATCCAATAAAACCATTATAGATATATATATATATATATATTAAAAATAAAAAATAAAATATATTATATATATATATATATATATATATATATATATATAAATAAAAAGAAAAAAATATATATATTTATACGTAGGGTGTCCCATAAGTTTCTTCCTTTTTTCCCATAGTCATTCATAGCGTGGCGTGGAAGATACTTTGGGGACACCCAAAATATATATACACCCGCACACACACACACACACACACACACACGCGCGCGCGCGCGCAGAGACACATACGCCACACACACGTTGAGGGAGGTCAAGTGTTACGATCGGAAAGAAAAAACGAAGTAGTAACGAAAAAAAAAAAAGAACTTAATCCGAAGAGTCCCGAAATGAGAAAGAGTGGTAGACGATATTGTTCGTTTTTTTTTTTTTTTTTTAATTTTCTTCTCTTTTTTTTTTTTGAATCAAAAAATGCAAAACTTCCTTGACCGGCGCCGTAGTGTTTAAGGAGAAGCATAGAAATTGCTCGAATTGGTGGGAGAAATTAAACGATGTGTGACGATATATTTATAAATGCGCGATGTTAAATAATCAATAATAATTACGTCACCACGGGTCAGTTAACTCGACGATTGCTTGCTTGGGGGGGGAAAAAAAAAAAAAAGAAAAAAAAGTAGAAAGAAAAAGAGAAACGAAGAATGAAAGAAATGAATGAAAGGAAAGAAAGCTGTTGGGGGGGATAGAAAAAAAAAGAAGTAATGATGAACGAATTCTTGTTAATAATTAAAACGTACAGAGAGAGAGAGAGAGAGAGAGAGAGGAGATACCCAGTCTTTCAACGAGTCGAAATATTAACGCGCGAGATAACGTCGAATAAATGAAATTCGCGTAAAATAACGCGAAGGAATAAGTTAAACGAATAAATAAATAAATAAATGAATAAAAAATAAATGATCGTATAACGAATGAACGTGCGAATAAACGAACGAATAAATCGACGATTGTCGCCGAGAGAGGG
>OU964976.1:4925114-4947614 GCA_918808275.2 Dolichovespula sylvestris
TGGTGTGTCCGTTCGCCCATCTTTCCGTATTCCGTTTAATTATAGGGATCAATGTGTTTTTTCTCATTCTCCCTTTTTGGATTTCTTTTATTATTATTATTATCACTATTTTTTTTTTGTATTATTCATTTATTCATCCTTTCATCATTTTACTTTTTATTTTTCACTTTTAAATTAATAATGAGTAACACTCGATACGCGTAGACCATCGATATACGCATGTTTTATTCAAAGTTTGCGTTTGTTTATTTGCGTGTATGTGTGTGTGTGTGTGTGTGTGTGTGTGTATAGAAAAAAATAAATAAATAAATAGAAAATAAAAACGTAGTGAAAAACGATACGTCCAAGCCAGATATACGCAATTTTTGACAGCACTATATATAACCTTTTAAAAATCGCGTATGCTCAAATGTCTGTATATACATTTTTTTATTTCCCCCTTTTTCTCTTCTTTTTTTATTTCACTTTGTTAACAGAAATTTAATTGTCAGTTCATATACGTAGTTTTATGTTTCCCGTGTATAACTTACACGCCCACATCCATCCACAAACACACACACACGCACACGTAATATATATATCTATATATATATATGTGTGTGTGTGTGTGTGTATAAAATAATATAATAGTATAAACGTCATATATTAAATAATTATTAAAAGAAACACGCGAACACACACACACAAAAACATATACATTGTGACACGCACAAAAATAAATAATTGTAAGATTTAATCGTAATCCGACGTATGATATTTATTGTCTCGTGGATAAAATTAACGTCGAGAATTATTAGAGTTAGATATACATACATACATACATACATACATACATACATACATACATACATACATACATACATAGTAGTAATAGTAACAGGTACATAGTAACACAAATAATAATAATAATAATAATAGTAGCAGTAGCAGTAGTAGTGGTTAGTAGTTGTAAGATCTACCATGAGATATTTTATTACAACGTACCCTCCATAAATCTTTTCTCGGTACGACGGTGGACGAATAAAAAGTAGTATATATATTGGAAAGTAGTGGACACCACGACCACTCGGTTGCATCTTTGACGGGTTGCAAAGGGTGGGGGAGGGGGGTAGTTAAGGGGTCACGAGCGAACGTAACGCGTAAGATAGAGGGAGAGGGAGGGTTGTCGCGTTGCACGTTTCGATGCACACGTGTGTGCTTAACTGAAAACACGTACTTTTACTGGATACATATTCTCTCTCTCTATCTCTATCTACTTCTTCCTCCTTTTGGGTGATATCATCCATGGCGATCAAATTTTTCTTTCTTCTTTTTTTTATCTCTCTCTCTCTCTCTCTCTCTTTCTCTCTTTCTCTCTTTCTCGTTCTTGCTATCTATCGAAGCAGTGAAAATGGAGTTCGATCTTAAATCAAGAAGGGAAGACGTGCCTTAATTATTTAACGGGTCGACTCGTAAACTTGTGCTCCTCTCGTTCGTTCATTCGTTCGTACATAACATTGTATGTATGTACACACACACACACACACATATATATATATCGATCTTTACCTTCTTACTCTCTCTCTCTCTCTCTCTCTCTCTCTCTCTCTCTCTCTCTCTCTCTTTCTCATCTTTGAAATATTTCGCTGTTCGAGAACTCGAGAAGGAAGCGAACGAGAAAAGAGGATTATGGATAGGGTGCCCCCTCTGAAATATCTTTCTTCCTTAACCCGCTAAGAAACGCATTTTCCGATCAGTTAAACTCGACTAAACCTCAACGACGTTTTTAAGGAAGAGAGAGAGAGAGAGAGAGAGAGAGAGAGAGAGAGAGAGAGAGAGAGAGAGAGAGAGAGAGAGAGAGAAATATATATATATATATATATATATATATATATATATATATATACAGACACACATAATATAGAAAAGGATGGGAGAACCCGTTGGAGTTTCGAGCTTTTTACAAGCTTCCCTTAGAATGGATGTTAAAGTAAAAGTAAGAGAGAGAGAGAGAGAGAGAGAGAGAGAGAGAGAGAGTCTGTAAATGTGTGTTAGAGAAGGATGGAAAGAGAGTGCTTCCGAATCGAAGGAGGAAGAAAGGAAGAAAGGAAGGAAGGAAAGATAGATGGAAGAAGGGATGTGAATGCTGCCAAGAAGGAAGAAGCTATAGTCGAGAAAAGTGAGAGAGAGAGAGAGAGGGAGAGAGAGAAAGAGAGAGGGTTGAAAAGACGTTGGGTGGGAACAGATACAGGTTTGATAGGATGGTTTGATGGGTAGGAAGGATGGGAGAGGGTGGATGGGTGGGAGGTAGATAGGGTAGGCCAGAGAGAGTGGGAGCTCGACGGAGCAGTGCGGAGTCTCGTCGACTAGATTGAGCTGTGATTGAAAACTCAGCCTCCGGCAGAACTTGGGTGAGAGAGAGAGAGAGACAGAGAGACAGAGAGAGAGAGAGAGTGAGTTCGATTTAAAACGTACACTCGAAAGTATATATACCGGGTGAGGTCTTCCCGAAACACGTCTCTTCCGTCTTCTTATCCTTCGCTACCACTAAATAATGTAACCAACTGGGACTGTGCTTCTCCTTTTTATTCTTCTTCATCTTTTTTTTTTTTTCGTGGCTTTCAAAGAAACCGTTCGAGATTCGGAAACACCATAGATAATATCGTCTCATTTCTTAATCATCATCGTAATCGTCATCGTCATCGTCGTCGTCATGTTTAATAATTTCTTCCTCATCCTCCTGTCAAAACCCCCGTTGTGATTAATCGATGGATAGTTAATTTTTTTAACGTTCTTTTTTTTTCTTCATTAATTGTTTCAGGTCAAACTCGACAAGAGCCATAATGGCAAACCCTCGAAGGTCGTACACATCAGAAATATACCGAACGAGGTATCCGAGGCTGAGATCATTCATTTGGGTTTACCATTCGGTCGCGTCACCAATGTACTCGTTCTCAAAGGCAAAAATCAGGTATGTCTTTCGTTATTATTATTATTATTATTATTATTATTATTATTATTATTACTATTAATATTATTATTATCGTTGATAATTGATTAGTACTAATTACCGTATGGTATCGTTTGAATCGATGCAAGGAAGAGAGAAGAAAAAAAAAGAGAGAGAGAGAGAGAGAGAGAGAGAGAGAAAAACGATTCGAATTGACCCGGGCCAACGAACGAATATTTATTCCCTTTCATTATTCGTTTTTTGGTCGTCGTTTGAGTAACATCTTTCTTTCTATATTTTTTTTTTCTTTTTGATAGGAAATTTTTAGATTTTTCTTCCTCTCTCTATCTTTCTCTCTTTTTTCTTTATTTTCTTTTTTTTTTTTTTTCGCTAATATATGTCATGACTTTAGCGCGTATACGGATTTATCAATAATTCATACGTATGCAAATTAATCGGAGAGTATTATCGACGACGTTAGCGACTTACGTGACTCGGAATGATTTAGAAATATTTTCTTTTTTTTTTTAGCTGAGTCATCTTCCACTTTTCTTTCTTTCTTTCTTTTTTTTTTTTTTTTTTTCTTTTAAAGTATTTTACATATTTTACAACGCACGCACAACATTTGTTTACAAGTTTATAAATTTCTTTTATTTTATTATCATATTTGCAAAAGTTACGTAATCTTTACGATTATGTAATCATAACGATTATAAAATTGTTTAGTATTAATGCATTTTCAAGGCATATTTACAATATGCATATACATACATACGTACATACATACACACACACACACACACATATATATATATATATATAAACTCGCCGAGTTTTTTTTTTCTATACGAATTAATAACGTATGAAAATAGTTGAAAGATTTAGACAAGTTCTTTATTTGTCTCTCTCTCTCTCTCTCTCTCTCTCTGAGCACGGTCATGTCTGTCATTCTCTTTCGATAATTTTTTTTTTTTTCACACATTTCGACGTGCATAAACACACATATACACACGTACACACGTACATGCACACATGCATGCATACATACGCGTATAACGAAGAGAGAATTTTATACGATTATAAAACGTATCTCAGAGTAACGTGCGTCAAGAGAAATTCGAGTTCATAGCGCATATATATATATATATATATATATATATATATATATATAGAGAGAGAGAGAGAGAGAGAGAGAGGGCGGTGAGGAAGAGGGGGAGGGTATAGGAGTATAAAGGAGAATGAGAAATTCGATTCGAATGGGACGCCGCGGATGGCCGAGCGTGCAATAGCAGAAACAATCGAATCATCGATTTCGCGGGAATCGAATCGACGATCACCCATTTATGCATTATTATCCATTATTATCCGTGCGTTCTGCGGACCGCATGCGGAAAGAGAGAACGCCAACGAGATAGAGATAGAGCGATAGAGAGAGAGAGAGGGGTTCAAAGCTTGGTTACTCTCACTCTTCTATCCTCATCTCTAAACAAACGTACTCTACAAATCATAAATGAGATGAAAACCCTGTGTGTATATAAATATATGTGTGTATATATATATATGCACGTGTATGTGTGTATGTGTGTGTATGAGCATTGAAATGTAACTTTTGAAAATCGAAAATACATTGGAGGAGAATTGTTACGTCGAACAATTTCGATCAGATAATAATACTTCACTTTCGAGATTATTGTTGGTTTTTTAATTTCTTTTACATTAAAAAATATACAACCTACGCGCGCTACGCGTTATTATTTATTATTGGACGATTGCAAGAAAGGTTTTCCCGTTTTGTTTTTATTTCGTACGAATGAGAAATTAACGGATTTCGCGAAAGATCGCGGCCCTAATGATACACACACATCGATCATTTTTATATGGCAAATTTATTTTTGTTTTCTTTTGATTTTTGTTTTGTTTTGTTTTTATTTTCAGTTTTATTTCATTTCATTTCATTTCATTTTAATCGTTCTCTTTCTCTCCTCTCCTACACACACATATACGTATATAATTGTATAATCGTGATAATAATTATTGTATACGTTTATACATATATATATATATATATATATATATATATATATATATATATATTTATTGTCGATATTCAAAGAAAAGATAGAATATTTACAGGTGTTCTATTTCACACGATTCCACTCTACATAAGCGTACTAAACGAATATACACACCGCGAACTCTCTCGTCTTTTCTTGCCTCTTGTTTGTACATTGCGCGAGCTCTTCCATTATCTCGCACGAGTCTCCGTTTATCTGGATTAATACCACTCACATTCACTCTCTCTCTCTCTCTTTCTCTGTCTCTGTCTCTCTCTGACTCTATCCTTCTATATATCTATCTATCCCTATAACAGTTGCTACTCTACTCGGGACAGACACACACACACACACACACACGCGCACACATATATATATATATATATATATAGAGAGAGAGAGAGATCGATATTGCAAAGTCGGTGAGTAATATCGATAACAATAATAACAATGATAATAATAATAATAATAATAATAATCGGGTTGAAGATCACTTTAAGGGTTTAACGTGAGTTTACCATTAATCATTTGGAGAATATAATCGTCTATGGCTGTTATTATGGCTTATTTAAGTACGTTTCGAGAATAATTCGATAGTAACCAAGTCTAACACACACAAATATATATATATATATATATATACGTAATTAAGTAAACAAGCGGCATATAAATCTGTTCCATCTAATACGAATGTATTAGTCAAAGATAAAAGCGAGACGCGTGTGTAGATGCGATTAGTTTCTACGACACCTTGGCCCTAAACGCCCCCACACACACACACACACACCCCACCTCCTCTCCCCCTCCCCCGACCCAGCGACAATAACAAGAAAATATATCGTCGAAGAGATTCGATGTGACGTTTAAACGTGGTTTTCGTCTTTTAACGGGGTGACGCGAAACAGAGGGCTGGGGGTGAACGCGGATAAGGGACGCGGAGGGCGCGTAATAGTGGACGAAGGGGGATGATTATCGAACGATGCTCTAGCGCGTATTCCGCTTACGTGCTTAAAGAGGGAAAAATAGATGATGTAAAAAAGTGTTCGGTCTTTGTCCTCGAGAGTATGTACGATAAAAGGTTTTCTCTCTCTCTCTCTCTCTCTCTCTTTTTTTTCACATACATAGGACTCGTTTGTAACACGAAGAGTTTTAAAGCGTGTCGACAGTTTTCCTTCTTTTTTTATTTATATTTTTTTTCTTGTCCCTCCACTCCCTCCTCCTCCCTTTTTCCACTCTTCTTTTTTTTTTTTTTTTTTTTTTCAAAATTTGTAACAGACTACTCACTTCGTAGATCAGGAACGAACGTATGCGTCATTGTTTTGTGGATGAATAAAAAGCAAGAGTTAGATAGAGAGATAGAGAGGGAGAGAAAGAAGGTGGGAAGAGAAAGAGAGAGAGAGAGAGAGAGAGAGAGATAGAGATAGAGCTAGCGATAGTGTGTAAGTCGATTCTATTCGATTTCAATTGCCAAGGTACTCTCGTAGAATGAAAAACGTTACTCCGTGAGAAGATTAAATTGGAAGAAATTCATCTTACGTGTTCCATAATCCATTGGAACACGTTTGCCGAGTAACTTCGGCAAATCCATGGAACGAAGGATTTGTCTCGTTTCCTCTTCTATTTCTATCTTATCACGTTCTCGATCATTCCTTAATTCTTTCCCACTCTTTCTCTCTCTCTCTCTCTCTCTCTCTCTCTCTCTTTCTCTCTCTATTTTCTTCTTTCTCCCTCAGCCCTTCTTTTCTTTTTCTTTTTTACTTTTTCATTTCTCGATAAAACGTAACGTTAGGATATTCGGATTGACTCATATATGTAGATACGTGTATATATAATTTTTTCTATAAATATACGTTCACCGAAAAATAGAAAGAGATAGAGAGATAGAGTGAGAGTGAGAGTGAGAGTGAGAGAGAGAGAGAGACAAATTCGATTGAATCCAATCGAAAATCGAAGCTCTCTCTCTCTCTCTCTCTCTCTCTCTCTCTCCTCGTTTTAGAATTTGCACACAGGTGTATTTACGTGGTCATAGTAATCATACGGTTCGTACGCAGAGTATATTTCTGGCGTTTATGCGTACGTAATTTGCGTGAGAGAGTCCTATTTGTGTGAGGAGGAGGAGGAGAAGGAGGAGGAGGAGGAGAGTAAGAGAGAAAAGGGTGAGATGAAAAAGGGGACGGGAATTGGAGAGGAGGAGGAGGGGAGAAACAAATCTCTCTTGGTCAAGCTCTCTCTCTCTCTCTCTCTCTCTCTCTCTCTCTCTCTCTCTCTCTCGAGTTGCAGTGGCAAACGGGTGCATCGATGCATTATTTTAATCCCAGTGGTATGAACTGCACGAACAAAGCGCACTCGGCATTATCATACCTGTTGTACGTTCGGATACGATGATTGTGTGAATGCTTTTCAAGCGTTATATATATATATATACATACATATATATATATATATATATATATATATATATATATATATATATATATATATTTAGCGAGAGTGCATTAAACGCACTCGTTCAATCGTTTGTGAGAATAACACGCGGAGAGCGCGATCGCATCATTTCATGTCGGGGAATGTACCGGAATAGAAAATTCACGTGCCACGAAGCGCAGCACGCACACGCAATTAACTTAGTTAATTGACTTGGGTGGATGAAAGGAAGGGTGGTAGTAGGGGGTGGATAGGGGTAGGTAGATATCCGTGTACGTGCGACGGCGTTTACGGTGGGAGTAATTATCCATCGAGACTCTTGTTTTAAAACGTACGGTAGAGGTTCCCTCTTATGTTTTTTATTTATTTATTTATGCTTTTAATTTTCAATTCTTTCTTCGAGATTTTGTCCTCTTCTTCTTCTTCTTCCTCCTCCTTTCTTTCTCTCTATTTTTTTTTTTTTTTTTTAATTTAATTTAATTTGATTTTGCTTTTTTTATTTATTTATTTATTTTTTTAATTCGCAAAGAACCTACGCGTTATTCAAGCTATTAAACGAGAGCTCGTTTAAATCTCTCTGCTATCTCTATGTACGTGGCATCGCGTTAAAAGCCCCTTCCCTCCCGCCCTCCCCCCTTCCTCCCACTAACCCTCCCGTAACCCCTCCTCTCATCCTTCCTAACAGACAATTTTCAGAGAAAGAGAGAGAGAGAGAGAGAGAGAGATTCAGAGAGAACCATTCGATTTCTAGGGGTTGGTTCAGCTCTCTCCTCCCTCGCTCACTCCTACCCTCCCTTTCCCCCCCTCACCTACCCATCCCCGAAGCTTTTTCTTTCTCTATCAACACAATCAACCCCTCGTCTTTCTCTTTGACCACGCGTGCTGCTGGTACTAGCACTAGCACTGGTAACTGGTACTGGTACTGCTGGTACTGATGCTGGTTCTGGTGCTGGTTGTGGTTCTGATTCTGGTGCTCGTACCTGCTGCTTCTGGTTTTCTATTTCGTTATCGACGTACCCGTTTTATCGAGCGTGTAAACTTCGTTTACGTCACTCTCGTGGATTTTTCGTAAGGGCACGGAAACCATATATATATATGCCCTTAACCGTTGTCGAGTACAGGTACCTAACCCAACCTCTCTCCTCTCCCCTTTCCCTTCTACCTTCCTTCCTTTCTTCTTATCATCTCTATCATCTTTTTTTTTTTTTTTTTTTTTACTCTTCTCTCGTCTTTCTTTCTTTATTTGTTTAGTTTTTTCTCTCTCCTCATTTTTTTTCTTTTTTTTTTCTTCCTCATCAGATCTAATCTATACCGAAAGAGAAAGAGAGAGAGAGAGAGAGCGGAAGGGTATTTGATCCTTTTTTTCTATTTTCTTTCTTTTTTTTTTTTTGGTCGAAATAACGCAATAATGTCCGTAAAGAGGAATGCGAGGAATAAATGGAAGGAGATGGAGGAACGGAAAGGGGAGGGGATATATATATATATATATTATATTTCGGTCGTTTATATCGTTCGAAAAGTCATTCTCTTCTCCTTGTGTGTTAACATTACGAAGTAAAGGCTAGTTAGTTAGTTTCCTTCGTTCGTTCGCATTGTAGTAGTATTCTCTTCTTCCATATAATAGAAAGAGGATATGTGTGTAAACGCAAACGCTATTATATATCTCTTATGTACCCCCATGCACACACGAGTGTATAATATACCTCTGTCTTTCTGTGTGTGCGTGCGTGTGTGTGTGTGTGTGCGTGTGTGTGTGTGTGTGGTTCATTCGATGGTACACCGCGGGGCACCAAGGACAATTCGGCCAACTCGATCAACCAGCTAACTCGCGTTATTATCGTATACCCGATATAAGCTCTGGCAATTACACGCAAACATATGGTGGGGGGTGGAGGGAGTGGCACTGGTGGTTATGTTCACGGTGGGGAGGAGGGGTTACAATGAGAAAGTAAGAGAGAGAGAGAGAGAGAGAGAGACAATGCTTTCTCTGTCTCTCTCTATATCGTTTCGTATAGGAGGCTTTTGCTAAACATTCACTTATACATTTACATTCATGTACGTATCCATGTACGTATCCATGTACGTACGTATCCATGTACATTTGTGTATACACATAAAATTTATATATGTATATGTATATGTATATGTACATGTATATGTAGTAGTAGTAAATCGAGTTTCACGATGAACCTCCGGCTTGACCCCTGCGGCCACTTTCGCTGCGTTTGCTTTGATTCGAAGTTTCCGGTTAAGTTGGTTACCAGAACAGCTGGGTGGCTCTTTGTCCCGATATCACAGACCTCTCTATCATCATTGTCGTCGACGTCGACGTAATCGTCATTGTCGTCATCGTCGTCATCGTCGTCATAGTCCGTCATCGTCGCCCATCTCTTTCACGTTCTCTTTCTATACACGTATATATACTCCTTGTACTATATCACTCTTTTACAATTTACGAGGCAGAACGTAGTCTCTCTTTATTTCTCTCTCCTCTCTCTCTCTCTTTCTCTTTCTCTTTCTCTTTCTCTTTCTCTTTCTCTCTTTCTCGGTCGCGTTCCCTTCTGCTTGCCCGTTCCTTTGAAGGAAAACGAACCCGATGGAAACGTTTCAGTACGAATCAGCCAAGCTGCGATTTAATCGAGTACTATTTTCTCTCTCTCTCTCTCTCTCTCTTTTTCTCTCCACACCCACCTCTCTCTATCTCTTTTTATCTTTATATTTTTTTTCTTTCTTGTACTCCGAGAGAGAAGAGAAGAGGATTTTCTTTCTCTTCTTCTCCTCTTTTTTTTTTTTTATTTTTATTTTTTTTTTTAATGTATAGAGGACTGATTGGTTAGTCAGATTTTATTCGAAGGAATGGAAATAGATTCTAATGACAATTTTTATACATGTATACATATATATATATATGTGTGTGTGTGTGTAGTTTTTTTTTTGTTCGAAATATTATTTTTGTTTGCGAAATAATTTTGAATAGATTCGATAAAATGAAGTAAACTAAATTGCACGTAATTTGTTCTTAGTTCTTCTTCTTCTTCTTCTTCCTCCTCTCCTTTTTCTTATTTTCTTTTGAATGGATCAGTTAATAAGAGAGATAGAGAGAGATAGAGAGAGAGAGAGAACTCGATTTAAAAGTCTTTCCTTTTCTTTACATTGTTACGAAAGAGAGAGTAAGCGTATCTTTGCCTTGAGGGACGTTTTCTAGTACACGTACGAAACACAACATATGCACGTACGTACACACACACACACACACACACACACACACACACACATACTCGCTAACACCATTACAGCTTAACGTAGCAACAAGGAAAGCACCGCGCGCGCGCGCGCGCGCGCGTTTTCGAAGAGAAGAATAGCCCTGTTTATGGTATCCCGAGGGAATCAATTTCTGTCACCGTGTACGGTTGAAAGGCGACCAGAAGTGAGATAGACTGCTGTAGAACCAGCGAGCGACTGTGTGATTTCGACGGGAAAGAGAGAAAGAGAATGATAAAAGAAAAAAAAAAAAGAAAAAGACAAAAAGGGAGAGAGAGAGAGAGAGAGAGAGAGAAAGGGTGAACGAACTCACAACCCGGAAATTCTACCGAGGTTTCCCACCCCCTCTCTCTCTCTCTGTCTCTCTCTCACACACACACGCACACACACACATACGTATTTGCAAAAGCAACACGACAACACACGTTTGCATCTCGCGAAGTCGATATTTTGTTCCTGCGGTCGTCCGAAATCGCCACTGGAAAGTTGCTTCGAAAAAAAAAAGAAAAAAAAACCTACCCCTCACCCTCCCCCTCCATCCATCCTCCTCTCCCTCTCCCTCTCATCACCCTCTCACCCTCTATGATCTTTCCCTCGTGTTGCATAAAATGCGATAAAGTAAAGTAAAAAAAAAAAAAAGAAAAAAAGACAGAAAAAAATTACAAAATCAACAAAAACGAAAGTAAAAAGGAAAAATAAAAGAAAGGAGAAAAATACCGAGGAAAAAATTGTTGGATAGATAGAGATAGATAGGTAGGTAGAGAGAGCGAGAGAGAGAGAGAGAGAGAGAGAGAGAGAGAGAGAGAGAGAGAGAGAGAGAACTATCCTATGATGGCGAAGCTGCTGGCTGTGTTGCTATAGTAAAGTATTAGTAGCAGCAGCAGCAGCAGCAGCAGCAGCAGCTTCATATCAAGTTGACCCGGCAGTTTAACGGGTGTTTAATTAATTAGCTAATTAATTCACTCGGCGAACGAAACTACGTATTAAAAGAACGAAAAAAGAAATCGCACTCTGTTGAACGAAAGGAAAAGAGAGAAAGAGAGGGGTGGGCGGAGGGGTGGGGAGGGGAGGGAGGTTGCACCGTTAAGTTATATATATATATATATATATATACACATGTATCCTTTATCTAAATAAAAATAGTAAAAGAGATCGTATATATGTATGGATTTTTGTATCCATGTATCCATGTATGTATGCATGTATATGTATGTACCAAGGATCCCGGTAGAGAAAGAGAAAGAGAAAGAGGTTTCGCCCAAAGACGTTAAAATATTCGTTGATAGCCTTCCCCGTCGTTTTGCTTTTCCCCCCCCCCCTTTTCTTTTTCCTTCGCTTAAAAGTGGGAATCCTTTAAGAGCCGAGGTTGAAATGTTTTACGACAGGGGTCCCGGGATCCCTGCGGCTTATCTACGCTTGCAATATGTACGTAGCCGGGCTAAGAATTTTAACGGGAGTTTGAGAGGGGCGGGAGGGACGGGAGGGGGGGCGGGGGTGTTGGGAGGACCGAGGAGATTTGAAGTAGACGTCACCGTGGATATAAAAGGCTGACTGAAGGAAGAAAACGTTCAGCAAAAAAAAAAAAAAAAAAAAAAAAGAAAGAAAAAAGAAAGAGAGAGGGAAAAGATGAGTACGAAAAATATACCTCTCTCTCTCTCTCTCTCTCTCTCACTCACTCTCTTTCTCTCTCTTTTTAATATATTTTTTTTTTAACGTGAGTCGAAAGATAGAGAGAGAGAGAGACTCTACGAGCGATCGAAACGATTGGAAATAATATAGTACTTAATTAATATCTTTTTCAAACGACCCATCGTCGATATATTATTAGAAAAGAATATGAAAGTGGTATAATATGTGTAGAGGAGAAATGTATAATTCATTAGTATATTAAATTTCTCATCGCACGTATTTAAGCAAACGCGGAGAGACAGAGAGAGAGAGAGAGAGAGACAAAGGGAGAAATTTTGTGGGAAAGTTTCAACAGGTCACGTACCGTGAACTTCACCGATCGAGTCTCAATATCATTTTCTTTTTAATTTCCACTTCTCTCTCTCTCTAATTCTCTCTATTTCTCTCTGTTCATCCCAGCTGACGTTACGGCGAGATAGAAATTCATCTGAAGCACGTGTGCAGCATCCCTTGAAGTTTACGATGCGAACTGGACATACATACACATATAGACACACACACACACATATATATATACGTTCGGAAAGTTCTCATCTCTCTCTCTCTCTCTCTCTCTCTCTCTCTCTCTCTCTCTCTCTCTCTCTCTCTCTCTCTCTCTCTCTCTCTCTCTGTCTCATATAATTTTCTTTTTATTTTCTTTTATTCGCTCGCCCATTCATTCATTCATTTGATTTTATTCATTTATTTATCTTTTCTTATTTTTTTATTTTTATTTTATTTTATTTTATTTTATTTTATTTTATTTTATTTTTTATTTTTTTTTTATTACTTCGAAGTATTACGACCAGGATGGTCCGACGTTCGACGATTCGATAAAAATCTTATCAATGTTGAAAAGATATTCTTTAAATTGTTGGTCGATTTCGATTATAAGGTATCGTGTTTGAAAAGGAAAAAAAAGAAAAAAAAATTACGCTAACACTATAGTAAACATTTACTGATCGAAATTTTACTTTGCGGATTGGATGGAAATTCATATTATTTTTGTTCGTTCACGTTCACGTAAGAATAATGGATTCCATTTTCACCCGACCTAATAATTATTTTTATACGCCAAACAACTATACGTCAAAAATATATCGAACAGAGTACGAACGAAAATTTCTCTTTACCAAGGTACGAGACACAATATTTTTGCTAAGACTTTCAGCGTTAGAAGGTATATTTTGTGATTGAGATATGAAGAAGAGGGTAAACCCGTAGGGGTTGGAGGAGTGAGGGGGTGGTCGTGAAACGTCCGTCATTAGCGAGGACCAACGTTTGTAGTAGCCCTAACGTCGAATTTTCGAGCGTTTCCAACATCCCCGCGGCAAGTGGTAGGGGATCGGGAGAAAACGACACGCAAAAAGAGAGAGAGAGAGAGAGAGAGAGAGAGAGAGAGAGAGAAAAGAAAAAAGAAAATAGCCGTCTGTTTGGCTTGATACGCCGAGAAAAGGAAACGAAACCCTCTTGAGACTCTCCGTCGAGTGGGTTCACCATTTTATTCTCTATCCTTGTCCCTCTTTATCTATCTATCTATCCGCATGTGTGTGTGTGTGTGTGTGTGTGTGTGTTTCCTTATTTCTCCTCTTTTTCTCAAGTTTTTAATTGAACGACATCGACGAGCAAAACCGATCGTTTAGCCGTTAGATTATATCATCGTTAGTTTTGCCTGTTATCGTCTTCTTTTATATATATATATATATATATATATATATATATATATATATATATAGAGAGAGAGAGAGAGAGAGAGAGAGAGAGAGAGAGATAAAGAGAATGACAAAGAGAAGAGTAGGTTTTTGAATTTTCATCGTTTATTTAATGTATTGAATTAATTGGCAGCTCGTTGGTAAACCGACGTAGTTATAAAGCAACTCATTACTTCCTCTCGATCATCTGCAACGTTCCCACGTCGACCTTTATATATATATATATACATATATATATATATATATATAATATATGTGCGCGCGCGTATGTGTGTTCGTGTTTGTGTGTGTGTGTGTGTGTGCGTTCTTGTGGGTGCGGTGTCCGCACAGTGTGCTACTAATGAATCGGAATTTTCAATATTATCGTAGGTCTGGCACGCAACCGATTACCCGTACATCGATTACGTCCCTCTTGGTTATATAGTATTCAGTTTCTCGTTCCCTTTTCTCTCATTATCGCCACACAATCTCTTTCTCTTTCTCTTTCTCGCGTATTATTTATTTATTTATTTATTTATTTATTTATGTTCCTATATCTCTTATGGGGAAAATCCATTTTACGTGAGCGGAGAACCGTGGAAGATTGCACGCGGATGTCATTAAAAACGATTAACGATCGTTACCGCTCGTTGATCATCTCGTCGCGAACACACAATTATTATTATTATTATTATTATTATCATCGTTATTGTCATTATTATTATCGTGATTAAGTATTTCGTAATTGTTCGGCCGGAATACGATTTTTCCTAATAATCATTTCGTTAAACGGTAAGAAAATATTGTGAGTGGTCGTGCCCGTTGAATCCTTCTTCCTTGTCTCTTTTATTTATTTATTTATTTATTTGTTTATTTGTTTTTTTTTGTATGCGTCTATTTCATTCGCAATCCCAACGTGAGCGCGTTTGTTAGTTTCGCGTGGCTCGTTGAACAATCGAGGAAGCGTCCGTTTTTATATGCAGTTTTCCTTCTTTTTTTTATTATTTTTTTTTTTTTTATTCATTCTCTTCCTCTTTTTTTTCTTGCTATTCTCTCTCTCTCTTTTTTCTTTCTCTTTTTCTTCTCCCCAATCCTTCGAGGCTTTTTTTTTTGTTAATAGTCGAAGGACAGAAAGGAGAAGGGAGGAGGAGGAGGAGGAGGAGGAGGAGGAGGAGAAAGAGGATCGAACTCATTTAATCAAACGCTTCTCGCAGTTTTAGAGTTCTAAGGCAAATCAAATATGAAAGGCGGAGGGGGGTAGGTGGGGAGAAGGGCTCTTCGTAGTTTGTGTACGCCTTGGTTCGCTCGAAATAACCAGCTAACGCGAGTTAATCGGATCTCGTCCTATTTGCGATTGGATTAAAGTAACTCGCTTAAGACCACGTCGATCTAACATCGGCATTGATCCTGTCGTTTAACTACTATCCCTCCCCTCCCACCCCCCTCTCTATCTCTCTCTATCTTATTCTCTCGTTCTCTGCCACTTTTGAGAACTTCCGAAACAATTTTCAAGACGTATGTGTATATATATATATATATATTCCTTTAGCTAATCGTCTAATTCTCGTTAAAACCTTTTCTAAGATTACACTTGGCTGATCCGATCGAAATCCAATTGATTATCGATTATTGTCTGGCATTCGCGTTCCTTGTTCCTCTTTGACGCACGCGCACGACTTTAATGCGTGATTTAATTTTTCGTTTCTTTTCGTTTTTTTTTTTTCATTTTTTTATTTATTTATTATTATTATTATTATTATTATTATTATTATTATTATTATTATTATAAACATTCGTAAAAAAACGTCAATTAATCAATTGACGTTCAAACGTTGGCTTTGCCATTACACGTGCGTATGTGTGTATGTATGTATGTATGTATGTATGTATGTATATATGTATGTATGTATGTATGTATACATGTATTGTACCCGTATCTTTGCTTATAATATATAGTGTATTATTGTATACGTAAGTTATTATTCAATCGCAAAAGATCGTCGCGTTTCGATAAGCAATATCGGAATTGTTTTTGTTCGATCGTTAGGACAATATAAATCTATCAATTAGTGGATTCTATAATTACGATACGTCCATTCGTATTGTAGGTTTAATTATCATTATTTATATCCTTTTCATTTCTTTCGAATGGATGATTTGCAAACGTATGTGAATCGTTCGTATAATAAATGTACGATATATATTATAATACGATCGTCATGGAATATATAAGTAAATTTTTATCCGGAAAGGTTAGATCCATCCGATTAAAATAAAACTACTAACCGTTCGATTATAGTGCTCGTAATAAAACTAGTTTCCGCTCTACGGTTGTCTAGCATTTCGATAGACAGCAATTTTCTCACTCTCTCTTTGTCTGTTTCTTACCCACTCGCTCGTTCAGTCAATCTCACTATTTCGGTTCATCATTGAAGAAATTGACCGAACTTCTCTCTGTTCTTTAGTTTTCTCTAGTCGAAGTTAAAAGAGAAAATTGAAAAGTTACTTCCATCGAGATTGACTTCTTTCTTTCTTATAAAACGTTCTCTCTATCTCTCTCTCTCTCTCTCATATATATATATATATATATATATATATATATATATATATATATATATATATTTTGGACAGAATGTTATCTTTACTAGAACTTTACTAGAGCTTCCTCGTAGAGAAAAGATTCGTATATTTGGATTATTTCTTATCCCGTTTAAGATCCTTATCCTCCAGCTGTACAAGAGTAACATTTTGAGACAAAAAAAGTCGTAGAAAAAAAGAGAGAGAGAGAGAGAGAGAGAGAGAGCAACGGACGGAGTTTAAGAGAAAGGGCACCAAAGTCAGGATGTGAAAAAGTTTAGTGAAAAAAAGGTCGGTGGAGGAACGAAAACGACTGTTAAGGGAACAAGAAGGAAGAGCGGGACTAAAACGGGGGGTGGGGGTGGGGATGGGGGTCTAATCGTGGGCTTCTGGGAGGTCGAGGGACGCGGGTTGTGAGGGTGGAAGGTTTAGGGTAAAAACCTAGAAAGAGAGAGAGAGAGATAGAGATAGAGAGATGGTTAGGACAAGTTCACAATGTGTTGGTTAAAAGTGAGATGGAAAATGGGCTCGTACATTGCGAAACGAATGGAAATCGAAGCCACAAAAAATCTTACTTTTATATATATATATATATATCTTTCTCTTTCAGTCTATGTTTCTGTCTCTGTCTCCTTTCATTCAATGACTATATATACATCGCTCTCCCTTTGCTCTATCTGTACGCCTGTCTTAACCCGACGAGAAAAAGTCACCGAAGTCGAAAAGAGGATCATACTTACGTTAACGTTACGTTTTAATATCAGCCGTTGTTCATTCCGCCATGTTGAGTTAATATATAACACACACACACACATATGTATATATACATATTTTCAATTTTTTAAATTTCGTTTCCTTTTCTTTTTTATCTTCCAATTCCTTTCTCTTATATCAAAATCTTTCTATCAGATCGTTATTGATTGATCGATTGATTTATTCATTTATTTATTCTCCTTTTTTCAAATTAGTCTATCTACCTTCTCTATAGATGTTAATTTTCATAATTAATGCGCGCGCGCGCGCGCGCGCGTGTGTGTGTGAAATAATTTATGCAGTATAAATTTTAATTTCATATTACCTGCCACATTTTATATAATTTTCGTAATTAATACGCACACATACATGCACACATATATCGTTTACATTAAAATCTATTATCGTAATAATTATAACATTCTTCGTTAATTGCATCGACGATCAACAATCCCACCACTCCCTTCCCCTTCGAAATAATAATAATAATAATAATAATAATAATAATAATAATAATAATAATAAACGTATAAACGATATGGGGGAAGGAACGCGTAAGAAGACTATGACGATGACGATGAGGATGATGATGAATATTAAAAGTGAGCCTTCGCGATTTAACAAACCATATCACAGCTAGGATTCCGTGCATATAGTAGTGATCGATAATGATGTTGGAAGGTGTTTAACAAGTTAATGGTAATAGTAGTGATAGTAGTGATGGTAGTAGTAATAGTTGATAGATATAATAGTGCAATAATGTAATAGTAGTAGTAGTAGTAGTAGTAGTGGTGTGATGGGTCCAATCTATCCGATGTGCGCTGAGCTAACAACGGAACACCCATTATAACGCTCGTAGAGAGAAAGAGATAGATAGATAGATAGATATATATATATAGAGAGGGAGAGAGAGAGAGAGAATATTCACGGAACTCACGTTTAGATGGCTTACGCTTTCATTAAAGATAGGCTGCGTTTCGGACGCGCTAAGTACCGGTACTTGAGAATCCCAATGGGGGTGGCAAAAGGGCGAAGTAGTAAGAGAGGAGGAGGAGAAGAAGGGAGACATGGAACGATGAGCCGAAGGACGAAAAGGACGACGAGCGTGGGAACGAATGAGCGAACGAGAGAGAGAGAGAGAGAGAGGGAGGGAGATAGTTAGCTAGCTAGGGCCAGAACGTTGGTGGTGTAGGACCCATTCGTTCGATTAATTAATTAATATCCATTACTCGAGAGGTTCGACCGAAGCAATGGTGTGTGTACCACCACTGTTACCAGTACTCGCACGCTTTTCATCTTCCCTCACCCTTCTTCCACCCTCTTCCCTTCCCTTATTACTCACAAACCCTCCTATTTTTTTTTTCTTCTTTTTTTTTCTTTCTTTCTTTCTTTCTTTCTTTTTAAAGTAAAAGTAGTAAGGACGAACTGAAAAGTAAACGAGAGAGAGAGAGAGAGAGAGACGAGTACATAATCTAATTTCTCGAGTGCCATCTCTTTTAGTACTTTACTTATTTTTCTACTTTTCTTTTCTTTTATCTATCTCTCTCTCTCTCTCTCTCTCTTTTTTTTCTCCCTCCTACCAGCTTTCTCGCTCGGCCTTGGAACGTGCGGATAAACAACGAGGGGAAACCATACGCTCCGCATACCATTAGGCTTTTTTTTTTTTTTTTACGTCGAAGCGGAACCATCGATCGTTAAAAAAAACTTTGTTGCTTTCGTACTTTTTAGCGTCTCTCCATCTTCTTCTTTTTCTTTTTCTTCTTCTTCTTCTTCTTCTTCTTCTTCTTCTTCTTCCGATCTCTTTATCGGCGATCCGTTTTTTAAAAGCCGTGCAAATAATTCAACCACTTTATCGCTTATATATTACAATGACATTGCGGAGATAAGCCATTTTTGGAAAACATATGTGTCTACACACAAACACATATATCTAGTTTATCGAAACGAGGTCTCTCTCTCTTTCTCTCTATCTTTTTCTTTCGATTATTATAACGCACTTATCGATTATACCAATTTGTTTCAAAACACGCGTTGTATATTTCCCACGTGACCGGGAATAAAACAATTTTTATTAAAAAGATCTGTCGGTAATCGTTGCCGAGAATAAAATTCGAGCGAGAAAATTTAAAAGAAAAATGATAGTAAATAAAAGAAAAATATATAATAAAATTTAAAAGAAAAATAATAGAAAAATAATATTAAAATTTAAAAGAAAAGTAATAATAAAAATAATAGAAAAATTTAAAATAAAATTAATAATAAAGATACACACACACACACGTATGTATGTATATATATATAAATGTGCGTGAGTGTATTTACATGTGTGTGAAAATGTTCGTACAGAGTATATAATAATAATAATAATAATAATAATAATAATAATAATAATAATAATAATATTATTATTATTATTATTATTATTTATTTTTTCTTTTCTTTTGTTGTTGTCATTGTTATTATGGAGATTCGTATGTCGATGAAAAGAGAGAGATAGAGAAAAAGAAAGGGAGAGAGAGAGAGAGAGAGAGAGATGGAGAAAGAGCAGATTTAATTCATGCCATAATAATCCGCTTACTCGCCGCGCCTGCTTGTTAATTTTTAAATAAAATCGGATAGTCGTCTTTAAACACATTCTCCTATATACACACACACACACGCACACATACATATATATACGTATATACCCATATGTGTCTATTCGCTCTTCATCGAGATACGATTTTAATAGAAAATAATGTGACATAAAGCTCTCCCGTAACATGCAAAATTCTATCGAACAAATGGTGGATATAATTTCAAGGATAAATGAAGCTTTCGAAAATGATCGACACGTAAGCAATCGTGTCGTATCTCTTTTCGCGAATATATTTTTTTTCTGGTCTTCGTGAAGAAAAAAAAAAAAAAGAAAAGAAAAAAAGAAAGAAAGAAAGAAAAGAAAAAAAAAAAATATATATATATATATATATATATATATATATATATATATATATAGAAAGAAAAAAAAAACATACAATCTCATTTGTAATTCGAATCGATCGGTTAACTTTATCCTTGTTTATTTATTTATTTATTTATTTATTTATTTATTTATTTATCTGTCTATCTATTATATCGATATTACCCGTCCATCTTTATTATTATTACTTATTATTCCCATTTTTATTATTACTATTGCCGTTGTTGATTTTCGGCATGGTCCTGATGTAAACAACAAAAAAATCTCCATGTTTTATTTATCGATTCGTAAAAATGGTTACTTCGCAGCGAGGAGGGTGGAGGGGGAGGGCGCGCGCGTTGATGAACGCGCCTCTGGTCGACGTTAAAGTTAGTCGTGTATTTTGTGTTTCGAGTTGAAAATTTCACTCCCTATTTTCTTTTTATTTCTCTTTCTTTTTTTGCCCCCTCCACCCCCCCTCTCTCTCTTTTTTCGTATTCACTTCTTCGAACGAAATTCGCCCTCGTAAATACGTTTGCGAATTCATCTTTGTTCCGAAAGCCATTGTCGCAGTTTTGAATACAAGCGAACCGTAAAACGTGACTATACACTTTCACAGTTTTCAGTTGCTTTTGTCCATTGCGACTAGCATACCACCAACCAACCAACCAACCAACCAACCCAACCCAACCCAACCCAACCCAACCCAACCCAACCCAACTAACCCACAACCACGTTACCCGGGCGGGCATCCCGAGTAATGAAGACTTTTTCTTGTGTTCTATTTTTTCTTCTCCTTTATTTCTTTTTTTTTTTTTTTTTTATTCCTTTTTCTTTTCCCCTCTTTCCTTCTTCTTTCCTTTTTATATTCCCTAAGCTTTTCGAGGAAGCATTCCTTTTCCTTTCTCCCTTCCTTCCTCATTCCTTTCCTTCTCTTTCCCTTCTTTTTTTTATTTTTTTTTTTTTATTTTTTTCTCTCTCTCTCTCTCTGTGTCTCTCTATCGCGTTATTACCAACGAGAACAAACGCAGAAAACGCGCGCGCGCCTGGTAAAGTGGATTTCCTTCCTCCTCCTCCTCCTCCTCCTCCTCCTTCACCTCCCCCTCCCCCTCCTCCCCCTCCTCCCCGGTTAAACCGAGGATCGTTTGGACAAGAGCCATTGGCGTTTAATCTCGACACGTTAGTGGTAGTAATGGCGGTTGATGGTGGTTGGATGTTAGTGATAGTAATGATGGTGATAGCGGTGGTTGATAGTGGTGGGGGAAACATTAGCATTAGGTATGCGAGCAAAAGAGAGATGGATAGATGGATGGATGGATGGATAGATAGATAGATAGATAGATAGATAGCGTGTAACTAACTAAATATCGAGAGTTCCTAAAGCAGGGAAGCGAAAGTCAATACGACCGGGGAGTGGTGGGGGATGGGGGCGGAGGGAGGGCGGGGGGCTGTAGTAGAAGGATGTGTAATGTATTCAAATTGACCGACATCGGCATCCCTACTTTTAGTGGCTTCTCGGTTACTACGAAAGTTCTACGGAAATTAATTTCGTGTTCCGTCGCGAAAGAGATAGAGATAGATAGATAGATAGAGAGAGGGAGAGAGAGAGAGAGAGAGAGAGAGAGAGAATTTATTTTTATAGTAAAATAATATGATATCCTACCCTAGCCGGGTTTATATACGAAACAAAGAACGAGTAAATGGGAACGTTAAGAAATAAAACGATGGATAAACTGATTAGATGATATAAGAGATAATCCATTTTATGAATAATGAGATATAAGAGTGTACTGTTTATAGTTTCATATATATATATATATATACATCTTATAACTAAGAGATAACACTCTCTTGGGTTCGCAAAGACCTCTTTGGATTATAAGGAGTGCATTCCGTTAAGAGTAAGAAGGTTTGTAAGGGATTTTAATAGAGAGAAACAGAGAGGATAGAGAGAGAGAGAGAGAGAGAGAGAGTGTATGTGAAAGCTGAGGAGAAGAAGGAAGGAAGTAAGGAAGGGGATGGTAGTACTAGTAGTAGGAATAGTAGTAGTAGTAGTAGTAGTAATAGAAAGGTCGAAGGAAAGAGCCTCTACCCTTCGTAGAGATGCGAAGGGCTCAGTAATAGTAGTAGTAGTAGTAGTAGTAGCAGCAGCAGCAGCAGCAGCAGCCCCATTGCACCCTCGGGTCTGTATTAATGATATAATAT
>OU964976.1:4952614-4965114 GCA_918808275.2 Dolichovespula sylvestris
CTATCGTGCTCTCTGTCTTTCTCTCTCCCTCTCCCTCTCTCTCTCTCTCTCTCTCTCTCTGTCTTTCTCTTTCTCTTTCTCTGTCTCTTTCACTTCCTACAAGCAAAAGTTTAACGTTCATGCCTCGGAAAACGGCTTGTTGGTGGAGAGAGAGACAGAGAGAGGGAGGCTGCTCTCTCTCTCTCTCTCTCTCTCTCTCTCTCTATTTCGAACGAAACGAATAGATAAGCTTCGAGAGACGTGACTTCGGAGTAATATAACGTTTTAGTTACTTCCGGGTTTTGCCCGCCCTCCCCGCCAACCCTCGGTTTACGTTACATTTCACGACGTTTCCTTTTTCCGTTCGATTGCAGTAAAATGAGAAATGGTAAAGAGGGGAAAGTGGAGGAAGAGAGAGAGAGAGAGAGAGGGGAGGGGGAGAATAAAAGGAAAAAAGAGGAACAAAAATGATGACCGACGACAATAACGACAACGACGAACACAACGCAACGAAAAAGATGGAAAGAATAGGAAAAAGACAGAAGGAAAGAAAGAAAGAAAGGAAAAGGAATTAAAAAGAGAGGAAAAAAGATGGAAGAAATGAGAATACACAAAATAGAAAAATATTGGCTTTTCCTCTCGAATATATGGTGTATATCCGTTGTACTATCGCGTATGTGTTTCTATATATATATATATATATATATATATATATATATAGAAAACGTAACATGAGAATTTTTGAAAGAGTTAATATTTCTCGTATTTCCGTTTGAAAATTTGTACCATTTACTATGTAGATACACGTATGAAAGAGAGAGAGAGAGAGAGAGAGAGAGAGAGAGAGAGAGAGAGAGAGAGAGAGAGAGAGAGAAGTAGTAATCAGAGTATAATCACATTCGTTATTTTTCCATCGATGGTTTTATTTACGATGTTTTCAGCCGAAGTGAACGTAAATTAGACTAAAAGCCGTGCCCAAATTAGCGTCATGTTGCGTATAAATCCATTAACGTCGTTCGGACCTTCAATCTCTCTCTCTCTCTCTCTCTCTCTCTCTCTCTCTCTCTTTCTCACACACACTCTCTCTCACTATACCAAGTACTATGAGCTTTTTCTCGATTCAAAGGTAACTGAATATCCCATCGGGACCATCTACATACATACATACATACATACATACCATACATACATACATACATACATACACACATACATACGTAATCCATACATGCATCTACTTGTATATAATATATATATATCTATACCAAGGATAAATGCACTCATGCATATTATATACGTACATTTTTTTTCCTTTTATATATATATATAATACTTTATTTTATTGATTTATATACATATACATATATATATATATATATATATATTTGTGCGTGCGTTCGTAAACGAATCTTGTTTTTATATGACGGAATATATTATTAATTTCGTTCGTTTGTTCTCTGTTACAGGCATTCCTTGAAATGGCCGATGAGAATGCAGCTGCAACGATGGTGACGTATTATGCGTCGTGCATAGCGCAACTAAGGGGCAGAGCCGTTTACGTGCAGTTCAGCAATCACCGTGAATTAAAAACGGATCAGCAGGCGCACAGCAACAACGCCGTCAGTAGCCCAACAAACGACGAGGCCAACACCTCCAAAGTCAGTATAACCCATAATCGCACCGTGTATCTATAATACCATTTCTAATCATTAATCTTTCTAATTATTATTATCTTATCTCTTTCGTTTGTTTCTTTGCAAGTTTGTTCGTTCGCTTTTTTGTTTTTTATTTTATAATCTGATTATTTTTTTTTTTTTTTTTTAATAGAATTTTTTGAAATCGATTCTCTTGCTCGTTGATTTTTTTGTTTGCTTTCTCTCTCTCTCTCTCTCTCTCTCTCTTTATCTATGTGTCTGTCTGTCTGTCTCTGTCACTCTTTTTATATTCATTTTCATCGAATAATTTTATTTAATTTAGAGATTAACAGACAGAAGAGAAAAAGATACATATGTATATGTATATATATATATATATATATATAGAGAGAGAGAGAGAGAGGGATTAAATTATTTTAATAAACCATATCACAAGTGAGATATCCGTTAATGAAACTAATCGATGCTTCGGGATAAATCTTTTTTCAACTTTTTTTTTCTTCCCCTTAATTTTTTTGTTTTTTTTTTTCCTATATATTTTCTTAGAAGGAGCAAAATAAAGATAGACAATACGATCCGATTGACCTCCTCGAGTAGTTAGAGATTTGAAATTTAATTGTTAAGTATTGATCGAATCGTCGAAGTTATAACAATCGTCGGATAGGATCATTAAAACGATTGGATTAAAATATCTCCGATGAAATGATAGGAGAGAATATATACCGTATTATCGATCACCGGTGTGTTATATTATGTTTATATCACGAAACGAGTTATTATCGACGTATTGTGAATCCGAAGGAGGATTTCACTCGTTATTCTTTATCCGTCGTTTTAAACATTCTAACGTTGTCATACGCGTTTGTCGTACGTACGCGAGAGATGTCAGCCATTTGGCTCCAGGCGGCAAGTTAATCCAAACATCCACGTCTGCGCGTTACCTTATAATTAACGTTCTCATGATTTATGAACGATCCCCCTGCGGCAACGAAAACGAGCTAGGGATTGAGCGAATAAGAGAGAGAGAGAGAGAGAGAGAGAGCTATAGAAGGACGTATAGAACGTTGATATGTGTGCATACATGTACAAACATGTACATTAACATCATATTTTCGTGTATATGTATACGTACATGTTTGTATATTATATATAGATATGCATATGTATGTACGTGTACACGTGTCATGTCATAACTGTCACTTCGTAATTTCTCGACGGTAATTAAAATAAATATCGATATTTAATATTATTATATACTTTCTCCTTTTTTTTTCTTTTTTAGATATTGTAAATGATTTAAAGAGAAAAGAGAGAGATAGATAGATAGATAGATAGATAGAAATATAATATCGTAGAGAGAGAGAGAGAGAGAGAGATCGCATCGTAACGATAATCGGTTTCGGTTTGATAATGTGTGGTAAGTGATAAGGGTTATAAAGATATAAAATAGTCGTGGGATAGCTTTTAAGGGTGTAGAGGAGGATGAGGAGGAGGAGGAAGTGTCTCGGGGTGTTGGTAGAGTCTCCAAATTTCCATGAGACACATTGTCAGGTCTCTCGAGAAGTCTCAAAGAAATTGCCCAACTACTTTCCACCGTGTGGTTATGGGGTGGATGGTGGTGATATAGCGCGATGGTGGTATAGTGATGGCGATGGTGGTAGGTAGTAATGGTAATAGAGGTAGTAGTCGTTCTCTCTGAACCAACTTCGTTGAAACGGACACCGATTCCTTAGGGAATCCTTCTCTCTTTCTAATCCTTACTTTATACTATCTCTCTCGCTCGCTCATTCACTCTCTCGAAGGACGTAAATAATCTAGCGAAGCTTCCTTGCTTAATGGCCGGAAGAAGAAGAAGAAGAAGGTACCTTAAATCGACTCTTAAATTCAAAGATTTACCGTTCACCACGTTACGAATATTTCGACAAAATAAATTCTTTTCACGTTCGATATATATATATATATATATATATATATATATATATATATATATAAAAGTACATATACCCTGGTGGCACCCTCCTCTCTCCTCTCCTCTCCTATCCTTCTTCTTTACCGTCCTCCTTTACTTTCCAACGTATGCTTGTATCTCTCTCTCTCTCTCTCTCTCTCTCTCTCTCTCTCTCTCTCTCTCTTTATCTCTATCTCTATCTATCCATCCATCTATCCATCTATCTATCTCTCTTTCCTCGTTTATCTCGAACGTCTTCCATACCCACCAAGAATTTTCCAACGTAAATTTGATATTTTTCTCGACGAATGAGATAGATAAAAGGAGTTTACGCACGCACACAACACACAACAAGCGTGCTCGTGATTTTTCGTAGATCGTATACTCGTGTATACACGGTGTCAACTTATTCCGAATAATCCGAAGAATTTCAAGCATCTCGTTCTCGTCCTCTTTTCAATGTGTAAAGAAGAACGATTTTTGAGGGGATGGTAGAAGAGAGAGAGAGAGAGAGAGAGAGAGAGAGAGAGAGAGAGAGAGAGAGAGAGAGAGAGAGAGAGAGCGAGAAGGGGGTGGAGAAAATGGAGGAGGAGGGGGAGGGAGGGGTTGGTTCAAAAGATTCTGAAGGATGGTAAGAGAAAAAGGTTCTCTTCTCTAGCTACGAATTCGCCACGGTCAAATGATTTTTCACCCTGCTCTCCTCTCTCTCTCTCTCTCTCGACATCGCGACTGACAAACGACGCCGAAAAAGCAATCGCCGTGAAAGCCTCGACTACTCCCCCTCCCCCTCCCCTTTTAGTATACGTGCACCGAGGATACAAGCTCTATTCCTGTTGGACGTTCTCTCGAATTTTCTATACATATACACATATATATATATATATATATATGTGTGTGTATGTAGGTATGATATGTGTGTGTATGTATGTACGTACGTACGTACGTATGTATGTATGTATGTATGCGTGTGTGTGTGTGTAAGCGTAAAACGATCTTGTACATATACATGTGTGTGTTTGTGTGTGTGTTTGTGTGTGAATGAAACTCGTGAAAATTCGGTATCTTTCGTCTGACTTGACCGAAGCGTTTGCGTTACTACCGTCTTCTAATTTTTCTTCTTTCTTTTCTATTCTCTTCTCTTATTTTTTTTTTTTTGTTTCATTTTTCTTTACTCCTTGTCCATTCGCGAGAGATAAAGATAGAGAGGTGAAGAGAGAGAGAGAGAGAGAGAGAGAGAGAGAGAGAGAGAGAGAGAGAGAGAGAGAGAGAGAGAGAATTTTTAAGAACGTTTTAGATTTTATCGTATTAAAACGGTACCTCGTATCGTTTCCCTTCTTATCTTTTTTCTTTTGTTCTCTTTCTACTTAATTTTTTTTTTTTTTTTTTTTAACAAAGTACATCATAAATGAATAATGAATGAATTAATCGTAAATGAATAAACAAAAAAAAAATATATATATATATATATTATACAAACATTGTTTTCGAAAAAGCTTTCTTTCAATAATGCTTTTTTGAAAGACGATAACGAAGAAGATGAGAAGGAGGAAGAAGAAGTGGAAAAAGAAAAAAAGAAGGAAACGAGAAGAAACGGAAGAACAAGACGAAGAGAAATAATATCGGAAAAGTTGCGGAAAAGGGTAGTTGAGCTTATGACGATGTTGACGACGGTGGTGGTGGTGTAGGTGCGGAGGAGGGGGCAACGTTAACGCGTTCCACACCATCGTCAAACGAGGAGGATTTGGAGTGGGGGTAGGGTTGTAATATATGTTGGATAAGTAAAAGGTGTACGCTGTCGTTTAATAAAGACGGCGACAGCGATAGAGATTATACGACTACGACGCGACTACGATGGTGTGTGTTAGTGTGTGTGTAGTACGATCTTGTGTGTTGTTAGTGCGCGCACGGCATTGTTTAGTAATTAATTTAGAACGGAGCTTACCGTGCTCTGCTGCGAGCTCTATCGACCCTCCCCTCCCCCTTCCTCACCACCAACCATTCCTCACCACCAACCGCGAACCGAGTATTATATACACCCACAACCAGACTCCACACGCTCGTTAGAATTCTCTCTCTATCTCTCTCTCTCTTTCCTTTTTATATCTATCTCTATCTCTTTTATACTCTTTCGTTCGTCACTCGCATAAAACGTGCTCTCTTTCGAAGGCTTGTTTAAAGAAACCGTAAAGAGCTTTCCATCGCAATCTGTGCTAACCTTTACAGTGGATTAAGAGGAATTAAAAGGAATTTTCTCTTCTCTCTCTCTCTATCTGTCTATCTATCTATCTATATATCTATCTATCTATCTCTCTGTGATCCCGTCCTTTCAAATGGACTTAATGAACAACAATTGTTTCTTTGCCTTCTTCGTTTAGTTATTTTCTTTTTTTTCTTTTCTTTTCTTTTCTTTTCTTTTTCTCCACATCTCGTTAGAAAGTCGATCATCATGGTACTAAGGGTATTTTATGATGGGTCGTAGCGATTAGAAGAGCGATCACGATTTAGTAATCCTCCTAATACATGATCGTTTTTTTTTTTTTTTTTTTTTGTTAGAAAAGAATTCTACGCTATCGATCCTTACTTTTGTATTTTATTTTATTTTATTTTTGTTATGTAAAAATAATAATCCGTCGCATTAATTTATTAATACTCATAAGAATCATTCTTAATGATATATTGCTATCGGACGAATTCGATTATCCGTTCGTGTCAATTTTAGATAAAAGAAAACAAAAATGAGAGAAACAAAAGAAAAGATAGAAAGAAGTATTGTATGTATCCTCGTTTAACCTTATAGCTTTCCTTTTTAAAAACTCGGATTACTCGTAGCTTTTTGTGATTCGCAATGTTTCAAAAAAAAAAAAATAAAAAATAATAAAAAATAAAAAAAAAGAAAAAAGGATACACATATATATGTAAATCTTTTCGCGTTATCTCAACGATATATATATATATACCACGTTAGATAAAAGTTCTCTTCATTTCGTTTGCTTTATCGAACTCTAAAAAAAAAAAAAAAAAAAAAAGGAAAAAAAGAATAAAGAAGGGATATTATCTCTTGCCGCGAGCTAACCAATTATCGTGTCGTAGTAACAAAAAAGAAAAAAAAATAAAAATAAAAATAAAAAGAAAGAAAGAAAGAAAGAAGAAAAGAAATAAAAAGAAAATGGAGATGATGGAGATGTAACGGGGGTGTAATGGCATACGTAACGGCGACACGTATTCAGAGTAAGCGACGTCGTTGTACGGGATGAACAAAAAAATAAAGAAAGGAGATAAAAAAAGGATCAAAAAAATAAAAAGAGTGAGAGATAGAGAGAGAGAGAGGGAGAGAAACCATCCTCGAATTTTCTCTCTTGTAGTATAGCGAAAAAGGGTACGTTGAAACGTCGAGACCCGGCAAGAATGAGAGAGAGAGAGAGAGAGAGAGAGAGAGAGAGAGAGAGAGAGAGAGAGAGAGAGAGAGAGAGAGAGAGAGAGAGAGAGAGAGAGCCAAGCCCTTAAAATGGCTGCTACGAATATAAACGTCCATATAAATTCAGGAAGTGTACTGTAATTCGGCTATTGTTCTTCTACGCCGTTCTTCTTCCTCTCTTTGTGTACTTAATAATTAATATCTATGCGAAAGCACAAGAAACTATCCGGTTTGCCTTCTCTCTCTCTCTCTCTCTCTCTCTCTCTCTCTCTATCTCTCTCTCACTCGCTCTCACTCTGTTTCTTCTTCCTCTGGCTTTCTACTTAAATTTCTTTTTCCTCCCTTTCTCTCACCCTTTTCAACCATCTTTTCTTTATCCGCGAGTACGACTTCTTACTTTCTCGCGAAATCCGAGATTAAAGCAGCTCCCTTTTCTTTACTCGTGTTTTCTTTTCTTCTTTTCTTCATTTTTTTCTATTCTTTTCTCTTCTCTTCTCTTCTTTCTCTCCCACCCCCTTCTCTCTTTTCTTTTTTTTTTTATTTTTCTTTTTCTTTTTTTTCTTCTTTCGCGAGACTATGCACGACGATGGTCTCGGATTTTTTTTTTCTTTTTCAAAAGCTCCATGAAATTCTCAAAGAGAGAGAGAGAGAGAGAGAGAATCGAATTAACTTGGTCAACATTTTTTAATTTTTTATTTGTTTTTTTGTTTATTTTTTTTTTATTTTTTTTTTTTATTTTTGATTAAAAAGGGATTTTAGAGTATATATACTAAGAGACTTTTAGATTTTGGAGCATATACTTCTCACGAAGGAAATAATTTTCATTATTATTCAATTGACAAATCGAAAGAATTAAAAACGCTTTTTAATGTAATTATATCTTTGTCTTTTTTTTAAGAAATATATATATATATATATATTTTTTTTTAATTTATCCAATATTAGTTCTCTCACAGCCATCGTTCCTACGAGAGACTATCATAACACTCGTACTAATTTTATTGTCACCCTTTTCTCCTTATTTTTTCTTCTTCTTCCTCTTCTCCTTCTTTTCTTATAAAGATAAAAAAAAAAAAAAAAAAAAAAAAACAAACAAACAAATTTCATTTACTACGAAGAACCGTGTTTATTAATCGTCTATATTCTCTTACGTTCGCACTACGAAAGAAATGTAATTATAATGATGGAAGGATAGAAAGAGTTTGCGCTCGTATCTTTTCATACGGAATATCACGTTGGGTTCATTTATTTTTATATTACTTGTTATATATATTTGTTTATATATATATATATATATATATATATATATATATTTGTTTTATTTCACTTTATTTTATTTTCGTTTGCACGTAATTAATCCTTGTAAAAAAGTCTTTCTTCTTATCATCGCCTCGTTCATGATTCTTTCATTATGAGAATTACAAAATTAAAATAGCAATCTCTCTCTCTCTCTCTATCTATCTATCTATCTATCTCTATCTCATTATTTCTTTTTCTCTCGTTTACTATCTTTTCACGTTAAAGACACATTCGTGTGCGCGAACACGTTCGTCGTCGAGTGTTGGCGAGTTTAGAAAGAGGGGTTGGTGGAAATAGCGGGAAGGGGGAGGGAGGGAGGGAGGGAGGGCGGGGAGAGTTAGGGGTAAGGGTCACACAGCTCGACGTACTCGTTAGTCCTTTTTTTACGAGCGGACACGCGCATAGAAAAGTTATTGCAAGAGGGAAACATTTGAATGGCTCGACGTGCGCCAGGATACGTCTCTCTCACACTCTCTCTCTCTCTCTCTCTCTCTCTCCCTCTCTCTCGTCTCTCTGTGTGTCTCTTTATTTCTCTTTCGCAAGCTTCTACGCTTAAGCGAATAGAGAATTTTTAAAATTGTCTCTGAACAAGTACCACGAAAATTCTGTAGACATATGTTTTTACTTACGTATGTATGTATGTATCTATGTATATATATATATGTGTGTGTGTGTGTGTGTGTGTGTGTGAGAGAGAGAGAGAGAGAGAGAGAGAGAGAGAGAGAGAGAGAGAGAGAGAGAGAATGAGAGAGAGATAGAGAGAAAAAAAGAATAACGTATATTTATTTTATTCAAAGTAGAAAAATTTCTACCTTTCGTAAAGATTAATATATTTCTATCTCCCTTTCGCGATATATATATATATATATATATATATATATATATATATATATATCTAACTGATTCTCATTCACTTACGATATCAAGGTATTATTTTCTTTATATATAATATATTATATATATCTATCTATCTATCTATCTATATATATATATATATATATATATATATATTTTTATATATATATATAATAATAATAATAATAATAATAATAATAATAATAATAATAATATCTTGATATCGTAAGTGAATCAGTTTCATGCGATATTAATCTGTGTGGATGATCGAGAAAAGGAGAGAAAGAAAGAAGAGAGACAGACATAGAGAGGGGGGGGGGGTAAGAAAGAAAAAAGGACAGCGAAAGGAGTGAGTGGAATAGACCAAAAAAAAAAAAAGAAACAAAAGGAAGAAGCAACGAATATCGGTCCGTTTCTTAATCTTTTCTTACGCCGATAAAAACGGGCTGGCGGGCGAGCGGGTGGGTGGGCGGTGGTGGTGGTGGTGGTGCGGGTTTGGGAGTGGGAGATGTGGCCGGCGTTGTTGTTGTTGTTGTTGTTGTACCGACGCCATAGTCGTTCGAGAACGTCGTTGAGTTTGGAGGATGGCCTTAAGCGTGGTAGAAAGAGGGTGAAAGCATCCTCCCGCCAAAGATGAGGAAGAGAAAAGAAAGAAGAAAAGGGGGGAGGGAAAAAGGATGAAGTATAAAGGAAGCCGAAAAAAGTAAGGGAGACGAAAAAGAGGAGGAGGAGGAGGAGGAGGAGGAGGAGGAGGAGGAGGAAAGAAGTTGAAGAGAAAAAGAGAGGGAAAGAGAGAAGAGGTTGGATGATGTAAGGGAAAAAGGGAGTGATGAAACGAAAGAAAAAGAAAGGAGTGTAGAAAAAGATAAAAGAAAAAAAACAAGAAAAAGAATGGAAAAGAAAAGAAGAAGAAAAGGAAGAAGAAGAAGAAGAAGAAGAAAGTAAAAAAAGTGAGAAAAGGAAGAAAAAAGATGGCGGCGGGGTAGTGTCGAGATAGGGGATGAGGAAAACAATGTGTCGTCGTTGAAACAATGCAGCGTGTCGTAGATCACCCAAGACACCCTCCATTAAAAATATTACGCCCATCTTGTCCGTATATAGCCATCGAGGAGCGAAGGAGCAGAGCTAAGCTTAGAGACGAAGGTTGAAGTAACAGAGAGAGAGAGAGAGGGAGAGAGGGAGAGAGAGAGAGAAATAGTAGAGGGGTTATCTTACGCGTGTAGCCACGAACGGCAACAACCCTTCTTCTTGGTACACCACTATGGCGCACAGCTTTTGCATCCCCGAGCCAGAAGACCCACCCCCTTAACATAGCCTTGCGACAGGTCCGAATAACAATGTGCCATTGTTAAACCTACATCTACTGCATCGTGCCTCTGAAATATTTAAGGATAAGAGGAGAAAGAGGAGGAGGAGGAGGTGGAGGAGGTGGAGGAGGAGGAGGAGCCGTAGAGAAACCGGAGCTCTCTTGGTTGGTGTGTAACTGCTGCTGCCATAGCTGCAGCTGCAACGGCGCAGCTGCCTCTGATGATGCTGATGACTCAATCTGCCGCTGTCGACGATCGTGGGCTTTTGAACGTTTAAATAAAAAAAAAAGAAAAGAAAAGAAACAAAGTCTTTTATACTTACGCCACCATAGAAAAATATGTATTTACCGTTTCGTTCGTTCGTTCCTTTCGTTTCGTACTTTTTCAAGTTTTTCTTACTTAAATTTTGCTAGTTTTATCTTCTATTTGTACCTCTCTCTCTCTCTCTCTCTATCTCACTCTTTTCCATCTTATTTGTTCATGCATTCATTCATTTATTTATTTATTTATTTATTTTTTTGATGTTTTCATCGAATTCTTTTTAACGCTTCTCAATCAATTTTGGACTCCACCTCATCTTCCTCCATTTTTTACATCTCCTTTTGTGAATCATTTCGATCTAATCGATTCGCGCGTA
Source organism: Dolichovespula sylvestris (assembly GCA_918808275.2). Taxonomy (NCBI): domain Eukaryota; kingdom Metazoa; phylum Arthropoda; class Insecta; order Hymenoptera; family Vespidae; genus Dolichovespula; species Dolichovespula sylvestris. The sequence continues at coordinate 4,963,710 of OU964976.1, forward strand.
CTTCGAGTTCCCGTTTTAATATCCAAACGGTATAATAATAATAATATCCAATGGAGAAAGGGACGGATGAAAAGAGAATTTAGTGAAGACGCGTCCAGAGATGGATTCTCTTCTCCTATCGTATCTTCGGTAGTATAAGAAAAAAAAAAAGAAACGATGGATTGGTGTGTATGAGAGGGTTGGGGTGGGGGTAAAGGGGGAGGGGGTGGTGACGGTGGATTCCTCAACGATGGTACTTCGAACACATACAGACAAAGAGAGAGAGAGAGATAGAGTCATGTTGTACTATTGTGATAAAAAAGGAAGGAGATAAAAAAACGCGATTTCGATTTAACTTACGATCCGTAGGGAGGAGAAGGAGGAGGATGAATTCAAACGAACTCTGCGCGTTCTTTAAACTCTATGTAAAAGAAAGAAAAGAAAGAGGTGGAAGAAAAGAGAGAGATAGATTAAAAAAAGATCAGGGAGACACGCTTACCAAAGGTACTTTTTTTCTTCCCCCCTTTTCATATCGTTTTTATTTTTCTTGTCTTCTATCTTTTTTCTTTTTTTTTTTTTTCGTTACCTGCCTTCGCAGTAGCAGGAAAAATCTTTTTCGAACTCAATGGTAGTATTCCAGGGTGCATGGTAATTCATTCGCAATCGTGGAATGAAATTAAAGAGAGAAAGATAGAGATAGAGAGAAAGATAGAGATAGAGAGAGAGAGAGAGAGCGTGTGTCTGGATTTTCTATGATTGAGATCGATCGAAAAAAAAGAAAAAAGAAAAAAGAATATTTTCCCTTTAATCATAATTTTTTTTTTTTTTTTTTTTTTTTTTTTATCTCAGACCAGTACGAATTGACGATGTATATATCTCCCGATAAAACGTCGGTTGTTCTCTTCTGGTGTTTGAATTATTCGTTAAATGTAAAAGAAGAGAGAAAGATAAAAAGGATAAAGGATAAAGGATGAAAGATATAGAGCTACTATCGAGAAGATGAAGAGGAGGAGAAGGAGAAGGAGAGGTAGAAGGAGGAGGAGGAGGAGGAGGAGGAGGAGGAGAAGATGATGAAGGAGGAGTAGAAAAAGTAGTGGCGTCGTATATGTGGGCGGGGGAGGGAGGGGGTAGAGTTAAATCATTCATAACATTTTTTACGAGGCGTGTAAGCGAAACTTACAATACATACATAACATTTACCTCGCCATATTATACTCGTACGATCATCCTTAACCTTCCTTTTATAATTCCCCTCCTTTCAAAAACCCTTCACCCACTCGCTACCCCCCTCCCCCTCCCCCCACACCACTTTATCCTTCGAACATTTCCATTGGTACTATCACTCTCTCTCTCTCTCTCTCTCTCTCTCTCTCTCTCTCTCTCTCTCTCTCTCTATCTCTATCTCTATCTCTATCTCTCTTTCTTT
>OU964976.1:4967614-4972614 GCA_918808275.2 Dolichovespula sylvestris
ATACATACATACATACATATATATCTCGAGTAATCAATGTTTTTATATCCGACGCGTTAAATGAGGATCTCTCGAAGTCTCCTCGGAAAGAAAGTAAAAAGAAAAAGAAAAAAAAAAGCAGAAAAGAAAACGAGGAGTGAAAGAAGAAGGGGAGTAATAAATCCAAAAAAAAAAAAATAAATAAAATGAAAGAAAATTAAAATAAAAGAACAGGAAAAATGAAACGAATAATGTAAGGAAAAGAGGAGGAGGAGGAGATAAAGTGTACGTGAAGTTTTTCATGAATCGGCGGGAAGTTGGGTTTGCTTTTACGTTGAAGATTTTTCAAAAGTTCCTTTTTACGAGCCTACGCGATATTCTCAAGACAACACAGCGGGGTTACGTTTCAATTTTATTTTGGTTTCCCGCGCGAAATCTTATTCGCATGCTGACGCACGCTCGTTTAAGGGTGGAAAAAATATAGATTGAGTAAAGGAGTGGTTAGACAAGGAACAGTATATAAAGTGTGTTTATGTGTGTAAGAGAGAGAGAGAGAGAGAGAGAGAGAAAAGATATAACATGAGCATCGGTGCCAACGAGTAATGTTAGGTTATGGTAATGTTCTCAGTCCAGGCACTCACCGTTAGTTTCAGGGCGAGCTATCAAAAGGGGGATAGAAAGTACCCTTTAGAGTAGTTATTTCACCCCCTTGAAAGCGTTGCGAGCAAGTGCATAGTCGAAGTAATGATCCCCTCCTTCCCCCGGCCCCATAGCGTGTTAGCTAGCGCAACGGCAATCTCTTCCTTTCGAAGTACATTCGCGTAAGGAAAGTGCGTAAGGGAACGGCTTAGAATCATCGTCTCTATCTATCTATCTATCTATCTATCTATCTATCTATCTCTATCTTTATCTCTCTTGTTTTTTTGTAAATTCATTCTACGGGAGAAAATTCTTTGGAAAAAGTTTACGGAGTAAGGGATTGTATTATTCTCTCTCTCTCTCTTTCTATTTTTATACTAACGTTTTTACGTTTCTTTACTTTAGAATTTATTTCGATTCGATCGAGTTAAAAGAAATTTTGTCGAGATTTCTCGAACGAGAATACGATATGTATATACATATATGTATGTGTGTATGTATGTATGTATATAAGTATGTTGAGTCACAAAACGATAATTTACGTTCGATTACTTTTTATACGTTTTTCTTTTTCTTTTTTGTTTATTTTGTTTTGTTTTTCTTTTTTTTTTTTTTTGCTTTCAGTAAGAAACATTCGTCAAATATAAAAGTCGGATACGTTTGCTTTAAGTATTTCGTATTTTATTTATTTATTGATCGATTTCTTTTGTTTTTCTTTTCTTTTTTTTTTTTTCTTTTTTGAATACAAGCCAGTAAAAATAAATTGGAAATATTACGTGGACGTAGCAGCTTGAATTGGCCAATTAACAAAAGTTTCTTCGTACGATGACGAATACAATTTTGTTTATCTTAACTTTCTTCGTTTATTCATTCATTCATTTATTTAATTATTTATTTATTTATTTATTTATTCTTCTCCGTTCAATTTATTCACGATCAACCAACAAACAGCATCCTAAGCGAAACAGAATTAAGAAAAAAAAAAAAAAAGAAAAAAAGAAAAGAAAAGAAAAGAACAGAAAAAAAAGATGGTGACGGTGATGGTGATGGTGGTGGTGGTGGTGGTGGTGGTGGTGGTGATAATTGTTAATAGCATAATTAAAAGTAATGACATCTTTTTGAAAAAATTAAAACCTAAGAGATATATTTTAATGGGGAGGGGAGAAAATGAAAAGAATATTTTCTCTCTCTCTTTCTCTCTCTCTCTCTCTCTCTCCGTCTATCTATCTATCTCTTTCTCTATTTATTTCTTATAACCACAATTCTTAAAGAATGTCCTATACATAATAGATTACACGAAGGGGAATGAACGATATAAACGAGCATCTTTCCACCACTCGGCTATAGAAAAATGGTGGTTTGGTTGGGGTGGGGAGGGTGGAGAGGGTGGAGAGGGTGGAATATAGTATCCGTGGTGGTGATAGTAGATGTAGTAGGTGTAGAGGGTGGTTGGAGGATGTGGTCGTGGGAGGTGGTGGGAGGTGGGGGGTGAGGAGTGGGTGTAGGAATAGAACGGGGTATATTCTCTATGTCGAAAACGATTCGTATTCTTTGAACGTGACCAAAAGAACTCGAAGAATCTTTCGATTTTCTTCGCCGTGCGTTTACCTTCTAACCCTCGGGAAAGGAAACGAATGGCTTGGACAAACGAAATCGACGAAGAACGAGAGTTATCTTCCCCGTTATTTTATGTCTCTTCCCACCCCACCCCTAACACCCCTCTCTCTCTCTCTCTCTCTCTCTGCGTGTGTCTGTCTGTCTATCTCTTTTCTTTCTCTCTCCGTCTATCTGTCTCGCTCTCCGTCTTTTTTCCTTCTCTCCTTCTTCCTCTTCATCCTTTTTTTTTTTTTTTTTTATTCTTCTTTTACGAGAAGAAGAAGAAGAAGAAGAAGAAGAAGAAGAAGAAAGGTAGAATGCCAACCGCGAATTTATAGCAGGCACGCGTAAGAATTTATAGCGTGCTAATTGCCGCAAGAAATCCGTCGAGAAGTAAAAAGAATGAAGAGAGGATTGAGGTAAGAGGGGAGAGAGGGGAGAGGACACGAGATGAGTGGCGGAAGAGGATGGATGGGAAGGGTGAGGAGGGGGGGGGGAGGGGGGGGGGGCAGAGGGGGTGGATAGGATCGAATCGTAAGCACCCTTTCAACTTTCGAAATTAATCTTTTGGCTAAAGCGAGAGTGGAAAATTTCGATCCCCTCCCCTCCCCTCCCCCCTCTCTCTCTCTTTTCGTCTGAATGAAGAAATAAAGAAATAAAAATAGAAAGAAAGAGAAAGGCGTCAACGATCTGGCTCGTCGCGTTCCTCCAATTAATTAACGCGCATTAACTTTCATCCTGATTCGAGCAGGTTCAGGAAATTAAATCGTCGCTTGATGTTCGATTGAGAGAGAGAGAGAGAGAGAGAGAGAGAGAGAGAGAGAGACGAAGTTGAATACGTGCTTGAAAAAGAGACTTGCAAATCGTGCCAAATTAATCTCTCTCTCTCTCTCTCTCTCTCTCTCTCTCTCTCTCTCTCTCTCTCTCTCTTCCATTTACGAATACATTCAAATTTTATATATATGCGTATGTATATGTAGATTTATACAGTATATATATATAGTATATACAGACATCGCACGTACATATATTGTCTCTCTCTCTCTCTCTCTCTCTCTCTCTCTCTCTCTCTCTCTCTCTCTCTCTCTCTCTCTCTCCCTCTCTCTCTCTCCCTCTCTCTCTTTCATTCTATCTTTTCAAGCGTGTAAAACAAGCAAGGATCCTCGTATAAGCCTAGCAATCTATGTTGTGAAAGGGTTATGGCCCTTAGGCCACGTTAAACCCACCTTTAAAATTATTAGTAGCTATTCGTACGTACGGGGAAAAAGCAATAATGTATGTAAAGGCTGTTTTATTATACTGTTGTTACACACACACACACATATTATATTTATATATATATATATATATATATATATATATATATATATATATATATTTATATATACTTCTTGCTAGTTGTATATTCTTGGCGATCGTTCGATCAATTTGTTTTATTTTCTTTTTTTTTATTTTTTCTTTTATTATTTCTTTTTTTCTTTTTTTCCTTTTATTTATTTACATCGGCAATTAGACGAACCGTTTTTAGGAACGTTTCTTTCTTTCTTTTTTTCTTTTCTGCACTTCTTTTTTTTTTTTTCCTTTTTCTTTTCTCCTTAAATCCGGAATATCCGTACCTCCTTAATTTCACGCCGAGGAAGACGCGAACGTTGAAAGGAAAAAATAATCTTCCTCGGTATTTGGAGTCGCGTAACACTGTCTTCATTTTTTTTATTTTCTCTACGATAAATTTTCCCAAACGAATTTTACTTTCATCTTTCGATTAATCAAGTTTAGCCCTTCCCCGTTCGCCCGTACCCCCTTCTACCCTTCGATTGAAGATACAAATCCTACGAGTGTATCTCGATCGAGTAGAGAAAGAGTGAGAGAGAGAGAGAGTGAGAGAGAGAGATAAGTGTGTCTCTCTTCTCAAAGCCACAGAGTGTTCGCTGTAAATAATCGTTTATCGCGACATAGAGAGATAGATAGATAGATAGATAGATAGATAGATAGATAGATAGATAGAGATAGAGAGAGAAAGAGAGATGGGGTTGGGGAAATAGGGGTTAAGTGGGTGGTGCAGTAGGTTGGTGATTGTATTTATATGGTGGAATAACCCGAGACGAAAGTTCGTTTCAATTTATCTCGTTTAGCTCGACGATATATCATTCTACCTTTTACCCGTAGAATATTACAAGTATCCGATAACCAATAAGCTCTCCGTTTTCCGAAGGGGAAAAAATATTTTCTAACGATATTATTGATAAATTGATTCGTTAATTTCTAACAAAAGGAGAAAACGAGATAAATAAATGGAAAGCAAGAAAAAAGGGAAAGAGAACATGAGAAAGAGTGTGTGCGTGTGTGTGTGAGAGAGAGAGAGAGAGAGAGAGAGAGAGAGAACGAAAGAAAAAGCATGTGTTCGAAATGCATTAAAAAAAAAAAATGGAAAGAGAGAGAGAGAGACAAGAAAATAATAAATCCGCGTGTTTGGTATAGAAACAAATAAAACGAATAAAAAAAAAAAAGAAACAACAACAACAAAATAAACAAAAACGAGAAGAAGAAAAATACTCCAATGATGAACAACGATCTCAAACGACTCTTTGTGTATATATATATATATATTTAAATCGATATGTCGTCCCGTTGATTTTTAATGTGAAGAAAAAAGAAAGAAAGAAAGAGAGCGAAAAAGGATACACGTTCGACGCGAAATAAAAGAGAATATCCGAAAGAAATGAAGAAAAAAGAAAATAGGATTATTCGAATGAGATAGTAAAGAAGCTACGTCGACGATCGGTAGG
>OU964976.1:4982614-5007614 GCA_918808275.2 Dolichovespula sylvestris
ATCAAATACTAATTATTATTTATTATTATTATCGTTATTATTATTATTATTTTCTTTCTTTTTCATTATTATTATTATTATTAATTTGTTTATTTCCTACGTTTGTTTCACATAAATTCGTATTCATTATCGTCGAGTTTCTTCTGTTCGTTTCTTTCTTTTTTTTTTTTTTTTATTTTCTTCTTTTTATACGCCCACACATATTCGCCTTTATCTTTTGCCCTGTTCCTCCCATTTCCTTGCATTTAAATATTATTTTCGTGGCACGATTAATTAAAAAACAGAATGCAGAGAAATGTTCACGCACGCGATGAAGTGATGGTGGTGGTGGTGGTAGTGATGGGCCGGTCGGGCCGTGGTTGGGCTGGGCGGTTAGGGGGAGGTGGTGGGTGAGCGGTGAGGGGATGAGAGGGGGCGAGAGGGTGATGGGGTTGAACTGCGCTATCGTCGAAAGACCTGCGGTACATAATAATAAAATGTAATAAACGAAAGAGCATCGAGGATATCGGTAAAGCCATGAAAGGAAGAGGGTTGAAGGGGGGTGGGTGGGATGGGTCGGGGGTTAATAACGCGGTAGATTCGCTAATTTGTGGTAGCTTGCATATTTTCAGCAACATATATACCATACACACACACGCGCGTGCACACACATACATATATATATATATATCACACACGCACACATATGTACACAACACAACTAACGATTTCTCGTTCACATAGATTCTCGTATAGGTGAATATATTTTAATAAACGCGTATTGCAGCGGGCGGTAATGGCGGAGATTTGGAGGAATTTATCGAGATAATTTGCTTCGTAGCTTGGCCCCGAAAAATATCCCGGAGTATTGAGTAATTAATTAAATGCGGATTTAATTAATATTATTGTCCGCCATTTTCGTGATAATTCGGTCTCTCTCTCTCTCTCTCTCTTTCTTTCTCTCTTCCACGCGTATTATACGTACAGGACCTATAGCGAGATACTCCAATCGTTGCGTAAAGAAAGTTCAAAAAGTTCGAATTTTTCCTTCGACGACCCTGATTCAACAAAAACCCCGATATCTTTTTCTTGTTTTTTTTTCTTTTTTTTTATTTTTATTTTTTTCGATCGGAAGGATTCCGTTAATGCGTACGAAGAGTACGAGGAGACCCTTCTTTGTAGTTAAACAATTTCGATTCATCGATCGTAATCTCTCGTTCTCGAGATTAATCGATACATACACGAAAGGGATCCATTATCAATCCTCCCGTTTGTTCGTTCGTTCATTCGTTCGTTCATTTTATTCAAACTCGGGGGGTATAGATAGAGATAGAGAGAGAGAGAGAGAGAGAAAGTACCTCGCTTGTCTCTATTTGTCGGTTTATTTAGCTATACTCTGTAGATATACATTGTAAATATTGGTAGAGATCCGTATGGAAAAGGGTTTAGGGAAAGGGCTTCGAAACCTTTACTACTGGTGTGTATTTATTTACCAACGATTTTCGACCGAATCGCGTACATCTATATGAAATCGAAAACGCAATCGTTAAAAATTCCGATATATCAATATCGAATATATATATATTCTATCTTTCACTCACTTATTCTCTCTCTCTCTCTCTCTCTCTCTCTCTCTCTCTCTCTCTCTCTCTCTCTCTCTCTCTCTCTCTCTTCTTTTTCTCTCTTATTGAAAATCGTACGGGTAACATACGTATAAATGTATTTTTACTTCATACATATGTGTGTATATATATATATATATATATATATATATATATATATATATATATATATATATATATATATATACAAATATTCTTTTTAAATCTAATAATTACGAGTGATAAGTCGCGGACGTATCGTCTTCTTTCATTTTCGTAAACAAATTTGGACGAATTAAAACGTCGAAAGAATATAAACCCTGTAGTAATCCAATCGTTAACGTTCACAACCGATGCAAATTCATGAGAATCGTTAAGTGTAATAACAACGAGGGTCCCCTTACAATAACGCTTACTTTTAACTTTATTTTCGTATCGTTCAGTCGTTTTTGAAAGGAGAAAGAGAGAGAGAGAGAGAGAGAGAGAGAGAGAAGATAAAAAAGAAAAAAAGAGAGACCACAGCAATATTTTCTTCGGTAAACTTTTCGAATTTCCATGTGCAATTACCGTGAAAATGATATTCGTCGTTCTATCCACAAGACTAACCTAAACGAAACGGTAATGAGAATCTATTCTCATAGAGAAAAAGTGAGAAAGAGAGAGAGTGAGAGAGAGAGAGAGAAGCAGCGATTTTTATCGTTATTGGCATAGCTTTTTCTGAGCAAACAGAAAAGAGAATGAAAGAGTGAGAAGAAGAGAGAGAAAGAGAGAGAGAGAGGGGGACACACACACACACACACATACACATAAATATATCCTAACTGCTCACGTGTCCATTTGGCTCGCGTAATTTTGCGAATCTCTACTAATGCGCGTTCTTCGATACAATTAAAACACTTTTCCGTATGTCTCGTTTCCCGAATATATTCCCTACCATTCTGCAAATTATTATTATTATTATTATTATCATTATCATTATTGTTATTATTATTGTTATTGTTATTGTTATTATTGTCGTTGCTATTATTATCATTGGTGGTTTAAAGGTCGAACCGAGATTTTCGGAAATGTTCGATTGATCTCCATTTAATAGCTTATTTTCTGGGTACCTATATAAATATATATATATATAAATATATATATATGCATATGTGTATATAAGATGCAGACTGACTGGTGTCTTAAATATATATCTATATAAGCAAACATCTCGTTTGTTCTTCAATCCCTATCTTTGCTCTTTTATTTGAAAAAGGGAGAAAGAGATTAAGTATATAGACAGATGGATAGACAGAAAGAGAGAGAGAGAGAGAGAGAGAGATTTAATCGTCTCAAATACTAATTACTAACTATCCAAACTATAATACTTGTAGTAAAATTCCTCTTCTATAACATAATATAATATAATATAATATATATATATATATATATATATAAATATATATATATATGTATATATATATTATCAGCTCCCTTTGACGAAAATGTCTGTTAACTGTATAAGCCGTCTCGAAAATCGAGAGTTTAATCGATAAATCCTCTTTCGTTTCTCCGTATATTTATACCTATGCTCGTCGTCTTCTTACCGCTTAGAGTCATCTGATTCAAAGTCCTGATAATCGGCCGTAAAAACGCGCGATTTCTTCGATCGTGAAAAAAAGAATACATAAAAAACATTAAAAAAAAAACCGTATTATTAATTGTATCGATTATGAGAAATATTGACGAATCCGATGCAAAGGATTATCATCGGATTTTCATTGTTATTACTTTAAAAATTATCATCATCATCATCATCATCATTATTATTATTATTATTATTATTATTATTATTATTATTATTATTATTATTATTATGTTAATTTAGGAATAATAATAATAAATACGTACGTTACGCGCGCGCATAAGTAATTTAGTGAACTGATTGATGGAAATATCAAAAATTCGATCGGGATGATTTCCCATCGAAATTTTCATATAATTCTTACGTTCAACCCAATAATAATAATTATGATAATAATCATAATAATAATAACAATAACAATAACAATATGAGAAAAATATATATAGCGAATGGACCGATCCAATCGAGAATAAATAATTATTATTTCCTTTTCGGGACTTCTTTCAAGCTCCGACGCAATTCTGTCGTTGAAACACACACACACGTATATAAAGAAATAAAAAATATATATATATATATATATAAAGAGAGGGATGAAAGCAAAGTGGTACGAATAAAAATATGTTGTCGATTGAAATGAAGGATTTCGAATGTAAATGCTTGTAAAGAAAAAAAGAAAAAATAAATAAAAATAAAACGAAGAAAAAAAAACGTGAACAGAGAGAGGCAGAGAAAGAGAGAGAGAGATGGATGGATGGATAGGCACGGATAGGTAGATAGGATAGATAGAGATAGAGATAGAGATAGTGTGAGATGGAAAACGAATACATATTCTCCGGCCATTAATGTGCTCTTCTGTCACTCTTTTTTCACGTTTTAACGTTGCTCGAATATTTCATATAGCGTGTTGTTGTTGTTGTTGTTGTTGTTGTTGTTATAGTAGTGGTAATACAGGCCAGGCATGCCTCCCCATACGACGCGGAGGAAGGGTAGCACACACCACTCACCCCGATATCGAAACCCCCGAATAAAGAATTTATATTCTCGAGTACTATTGGCTTGCATTAAACGAACAGATAAAAAAAAAATACAAATACACACACACACACATATATATACATGCACATAAAATTCGAGAAGAGTGGAGAAACAATTTTTTTTTTTCTTTTTTTTTTTTTTTTCTTTTTATTCTTTTTTACCCGTGTGTTGTACACGTAACATCGTCATATATATCACATAAATGATATAAACGACTTTATTATACTTATATGTCAGAGTTTCTATTTCGACAATAATTTACAACATCGACAATAATAATAATAATAATAATAATAATAATAATAATAATAATAATAATAATAATGATCGGTCGGAAAATTTTTTTTTTGTTTCTTTTTCTTTTTCCTATAAAAATCGAGGTCACTCTGATTTCCTTTTTTCTTTTTTTTTCTTTTTTCTTTTTTTCTTTTTTTTTTTCAAATGAAACCATTGGTTCGTTTGTTTCTGCTTTTCCTTTCCTTTTTTTTTCTTTTTCCTTTCTTTTTCGTTTACGTTCAAGCGCAATTCTTTTGGCCAGCGAGCGGGTATTGTGCGTGGGTGCGTGTTGTTCGCTGTAAACGCGCAAATAGCAGAAACAAACGGAAATAACGTTACTACTAGTCGAAAGCAGATCTACAAATTGAATATTCCATATATCTCGCGTTTTCGTTTCTCTAACAGAGAGAGAGAGAGGTTTTCAACCGATCTTTTCAATAATAAATTATTATTCGTGTAGCTGGCAAAACTATACCTGGGAATGTTTATAAAACGATAATGTTCGTTCCGCGGTTAACGTTTGATGTTCTCGCGTTTCCAATAAAAAAAAAAAAAAAAAAAAAAAGAAAGAAAAAACGCCCCCATCCCCAGCTACGAGCGAAGCATAATTACGCTTATGGACGTTTTAAAAATCTATTTTAATTTGCGGCCGTGATGATGTAACTACTAAAAAATAAATTCATCGTAGTCCGATTGACTTTGCTATTTTTATCGACGAACAATAAATGTCTTGTCGATTGTTGTTATTATTATTATTATTATTATTATTATTATTATCGTTGTTGCTGTTGTTATTGTAAATTAATTGACGATTAGAAATTATCCAATTGTTTTTACTCGACTTTTGTTCGTATACTAATTGATTAATTAACTAATTAATTGATTTATTTTTTCGTTAAATTATCACAAGTGCGTTCAAAAATCATGATTACTCTCACGTAATCCACTCTGTATATTTATATATATATATATATATTAGATATTACTCTTCGTTTTTGTGGTATTTACGTTGATAAACGAGAACGTCGAGAAATTATATTAGATCGAATCTCCATAAATTTTTTCCCCTCATCTCCTCGATCATTCTCTCTCTCTCTCTCTCTCTCTCTCTCTCTCTCTCTCTCTCTCTCCTCTCCTCTCCTCCCTCCGCTCCTGCTTCGTTCACATATACAAACGAACGAAACCAAACCATATTCGTTTCTGTTATTTTCTGCTAATTAATTTGCATGACGCGCGTACACCAATACTCGCATATACACGGTGGTCACGTACACACGGATCTCCCACAACACCCACCACACCCCCCCCCCCCCCCCCCAGTAAACCTCCCAATCGCTCTATGTCGTTTCCATGCCGTAGGACAGACGACGGCGAGAAGTGAATAATCGAAAATCCCATAACTCCGATGATTTATAACGATCGACTGGCCTCGGTCACGTTGAACGTTGGAAACGGCGAATGGCTCAAATATTTGCATTCGTGACATTAATTCGATCGGTGAACCCCCCTTCCCCCCATCGACGCGTACGCGACATCATCGTGCGCATTCAACCATACTACCTCTCTCTCTCTCTCTCTCTCTCTCTCTCACGTATACGCACATAGAGACATGTATGAGCACAAAACATACACTGTCCCTTGTCCTTTACCTATTCGTATTTAACAAACAGATTCGTAACTGGTCAATAATAATGTAATTGTAATTATAATTTGTAATTTATAGATGTAATTCATAGATCATTGATATATATATATATATATATATTTATTTATTTATATTTATTTAATCATTATAATTATTTAAATAATTATATATATATATATATATATTTAATCATTGTAATTATGTCGATACTCGTTTTCAAATTTTCTTTCTTTCTTTTTCCTTTTATTGCGCAAGTCATGTATGTAGATCAAAGAAAAAAAAAAAAAAAAATAATAAAAAGAAAGACGATAACACATTTCGTTTTTTTTTATGTTGCAGATATTCACACGTTTCGGAAAGGTCCTCAAGATTGTCACTTTCACGAAGAACAGTAAGTGTTGCGTTATCTATACCTACAATAATAGCATAGAGAGAAGGATGAACGTCATGTATATGTAACATACATACATGTATACATGCATTGATATATATATATATATATATATATATGTGTGTTTGAATGTGTATATATATATATATGCAGGTAATGTGTATCGAATGTGCACCTCGTACATGCACTTTGGCCTCTTACACGGCTGACACGCGACGGCACTTTACTACTTTGCACTTCTCGTCGTCTATACGACGACGAGCTCTCTCGACACCGTTACAGCTTTCGTTCGTTCTCTCTCGTTTGCCATCGACCTCACTCTCTCTCTCTCTCTCTCTCTCTCTCCACACACACTTTTAAACAATTTTCAAGAATTTTCTTTTCTTTTTATCTGTCCCTTTCTCTCTACGTATACACCACGCCCGTGTCTTCTTTTCGTTTTAATAGAATATTTTATTTATTTATTTATTTATTTATTTATTTATTTATTTATTTATTTATTTTAATTTTAATTAAAAAAATTTTTTTTTTTATATTTATAAAAGATACAAACGTACGAGAGGGATTAAAAGTCCAACGAGGTTAACCTGGATCTTTATAATAGGGGAAAAATATTTAAAGCGAAACGTTGATAATTACGCGGCGCGAAGTTATTTTGATTAATCGATTCGCTTATTTTTAATCTTATTATTAATCGATCGATCGATTTTTAATTCGTTCGTTCGTTCGTTCGTTCGACACAACATTTCTTCTCGATTCGAATGGAATATTTTTTTCTTTTGCTTCTTTTTTTTCTTTTTTTTTTTTTTTTCATAATCCTCGCGTCAATCTCAACTTCGTAGATTCATTAATGCGTTTAGGTACGACGAAAAATGGATTAGCTTAGATAATAAGGAGAGACTCGTAAACAGAACGAAAGAATTTTCATAATTCTCTACGTATATTTTCGGAATGTACGTGTACGTTCTCTTCGGATTGAATTTACAAAGCGTTGGCATTTGACTGCGTGTATTACTATTATTATTATTTGCAAGGAGGAAGTTTAGAAAAAAAAAAAAGAAAAAAAATAGAAAAGACAGAGAGAAAGGATATATTCGTACTTCTTTCTATTCGGATAGACATTACGTAAATTCAAATTTATAAACGTGGCATAACTAATGATAATTTACAAAGGATGCAAATTGTTTCTCTCTCTCTCTCTCTCTCTCTCTCTCTCTTTCTCTTTCCTTTTTCTTTCTTTCTCACTAACCGAAACAATTTTCATATAACCACATTAAATTCGGACGAACTTTCGCAGAAATAAAAATTTTTAACGAACGTTATATCTTTTCCCTTTTTTCTTTTTTCTTTTTTTTTTTTTTTTCTTTTTTATACAACGAAAAAAAGAAAATTAACGAACGGAAATAAATTTTTCCCCGTTTCGCTCTTTCGTATGCGGATAAGTGTGTATATATATATATATATGTATGTATATATTTTTTTTCTCCCCCGAAAAAAAATCGCTCGTTCGGTAAATTCACGATACAACCAGAATACAATGGTTGATGGTAATAACGAGACAATTAAACGAGCGGTATAATTTTGAACGTTTTTTTCTTTTCTTTTTTTTTTTTTTTCAATGTACGCACGATACGCCAATTTAAAACATCTTTTAGCATCCTGCGTACCGACGTATCGATTATATTTATTGTCAAAAAAATTGCGTGAGAGAAAGAAAAGAAAGAGAGAGAGAGAGAGAGAGAAAAAAAAAGAGAGGGAGAAAAGAAAATGAAAATGAAAAAGAGAAAAAGAAGGCGACGAACCTAGGAATATAACTCAATTCGATATTTCTGAATCAACATACGAATGAGAGAGATAGAGAAAGAGATAGTAATATGAAATTCACGTTATTATCGAGTTACGTGGGGGAATACGTAAAAGTTAATATTCTTCTCTCCGTCAGATTTTTCCATTAGCAACGTAGGCGTGAAAAAAAGAAAAGAGTCAGAGAGTGATAGTATACGAGATAAAAAGAGAGATAGATAGAGATAGAGATAGATGGAAGAGAAAATGTGGATAGTTGAAGCGAGACACGCGGTATCTTTTCAATAATTTCTAATAATATAGAATTGTATTAATTTATATATTAATATTTAATTATAATGATATATATGTTATAATTGATGTATATATCGGTATGAAACGTTTCGCTCTTTTTTTTTTTTCTTTTTTTTTTTTTTTTTGTAAAAATCGTAGATGAGTGTTAATCAACTCGTATATCAAGTTTCGACGTTCGCGACGATTTTCCCGATATAACGTAACAACGCTTTGTCGTCGTTGTTATAAAAAAAAAAAAAAAAAAAAAAAAAAAAAAAAATAGATAGAAACAAAAAAAATATCAACGTTTAATAAGTTTTTTGACGTTACCCGTACGATCGTGCTTATCAATGTATCTCCTCCAAGCGCGTTTATATTTCCACTCTCTCTCTCTCTCTCTCTCCTTCGACATTGCAAAATATTTAATAACGACGATGGTCCATGATCGTTCGAGGTACATATATATATATATATATATATATATATATATATATATATATATATATATCGATAGAGAGAGGGGGAGGGGTCGATCGTTCGGATGCAAAAGCTTTTACATCGGCCGTATACCGTGAAATGAAATTTTTCGAATGGTCGATTTAACATCGTCCCTCTATAAAGTTTATCGCAAAATTCTGTTGAATACCGCTATAGATATATACGCACGCACGCACGTACATACAAACGTACGCACTCACACACGCGTGTGTATCTATGTGCGTGCGTAAAGTTGTCTATACCTATACAAACATATATATATATGCATGTATGTGTGTATGTATGTATGTATTTATATATACAGACACAATATACATAGGAGATATATAAAAGGTGGGGGGATATATAGAGAAACCATGAAAGGCGTGACATTTGATCCTCGTTATCGATGGTTTTCGTGAAATCTCGTATGCGAGATTGGTCATGAAATTCCCACTCCCATTCCATTCCTTAAAAAAAAGGTAAAAAAATAAAAAACTAAAAAATAAAAACTAAAAAATAGAAAATAAAAGATATATATATATATATATATATATATATATATATATAAAATGAATTCATAATCAAACCTCCAATCTATTCCGCAAGGTATCGATGGCGATAATTTAAAGCTACGTAGTAATTTTTTTTTGTAAAATTTCGTTTTCATTGCGATTCCAATTTACGGTCTATAATTCGTGGTATTTTCGAAATTCCATCCATCCTCTCTCTCTCTGTCTCTCTCTCTCTCTCTCTCTCATTCTCTTTTGCTATCAAAATAAATGGGTTAAAACGTGAAAAATGAATATATTGGTGTCATTATTGACTATTCATTTCTCTCTCTCTCTCTCTCTCTCTCTCTCTCTCTCTCTCTCTCTCTCTCTCTCTCTCTCTCTCTCTCGACAAATTCGTCGTTCGGACGAAGCGGGAGAGGAAAAAAAGATAGATAAAAATAAATAACCAAAAAAAAAAAAATAGAAAGTAAAACGATAGATACAAACGAAAAAAGACCATCGAGGAAGAGAAGTGTACCACCACCACCACCACACCATATAAAATATAGATATCGTTATTCATTCTGATGGGGGTTTACAAACAAAAGTTAATATTTCGCGATGATACAGTCGTTGTCCATATTTATGTTTGTTACTCTCACATTTATGATTCTAACCTATCGCCGTAGATCCGCAACTTCTGGCGTCAAAGTAAAAAAAAAAAAAAAAAGAAAAAGCGTTACACGTCATCGTATATTAAATTTACTTGAACGATACTGTCGAACTCTTTTTTGTTTGTTTGTTTGTTTGTTTGTTTGTTTATTTATTTTCATACTCCATCAAAGAGAGAGAGAGAGAGAGAGAGAGAGGAAGGAGAAAGGAGAGAAAACAAAATGGTCGAGAGGAATACGCAAAAGGGACAACTGATTTTACGAAACAAATTTTTTCCTCTCGTTAAACTTTATATTACAAGCGTATATATGCGCTCGAGGGGTTTAAAGTCGGTAATATTCAATGGTAAAAGGTGAAAGAAAGAAAGAAAGAAATAAAGAAATAGAGAGAGATGAAGAGAGAGAGAGAGAGAGAGAGAGAGCGAAATCCCACATTTTTCATTTCATTTAAAGCGCATTCGCGAATGGATCCCGAGCTTTTGTGTAAGCATGTTCGAAAATTAAATAACGTCGCCGCCGGCTAAAACTTTGTTCCATATCATTCGCGCACCGTTAATGGAATAATACGAGCGGGGAAAGGCGTCCTTTCTCTCATCCCTCCCACCTTTCCACCCTCTTTTCCATCCCCATCCCCATCCTATCCGTTCACCACACATCTCTCTCTGTACCCTCTCTCCAACCGTTCGTTGGTTTGGCGTATCGTATTGTTTAAGCGCGTTTAAACTCTCTTTTCTCTATTCCAACCGTAGGCACCACTTCCTATGTGTATATATGTATGTATGCGTGTATATACATATATATATATATACGATGAAATTATACATCATCATTATTTTTCATTTTATTTGTTTATTTAATTATTTATGTATTTACTTTTCTTTTTTTTTTCTTCCTTCCGAAAGCAAATATATACACGTACATATATATTCTTATGGTGATACACATATGTGTGTGTGTATATATATATATATATGTATGTATATATAAATATACATAGTAGATAGTATTGATTCTCCTTAGTCGAGTCTGTATGTAACCACATTCGTAAATCTCCAGAAAGGAATCACCCGGTATAGAGTAGCCCTCGACTCCGGGTAACATTTTTCAAATATTCGTGTCTCGTTGTTCGTTTAATATTAGAGAGAATCGATCCTCTCTCGATCCTTTCTCGATCAGGTGGATTTTACAATTGGCTTGGTACAAGCTCTCTCTTTAATCCTTTCATAGTTAAATTCTTTTTCCTCTCTCTCTCTCTCTCTCTCTTTTTTAATTCTCCTTCTTCCACTTTTGATTCACGATAGATTTTGAACTTTTATTTGCATTCCTTTTATTTGTCGATGGATCTGGTCTTTGTTCGTCCGTTTATTCGTTTCTTTTTCTTTCTTTCTTTCTTTCTTTCTTTCTTTCTTTTTCTTTTTTTTTTTTTTCTTACGACGGGTGTTCTACAACAGCGTGAATGGAAAATTAAATTGAGCCTCCTCTCGCGTTGCCTGTTATAACAACGAAAAGAACATGGATGAAAGAAAGAAAGAAAAAAAAAGGGGGGAAAAAAAACATAAAGAAAAAAGAAAGAAAGAAATCTCGCAGGGAGTGTTTTTTTTTTTTTCGTAGCGACTTCGATCTCTCGATTGTGGCGACGTTAAGGCACAAAATTGTAAACCCTTTCTCAAATCGTCTTCGCTTAAAATGCCGCGCAACACGAGAAGTGCTTTAGAATGTGATATTCTATAAAATAGGAAGGGTAAATGCAAGAGATCTAACGTTACAATTAACGTCACAATGTATGTATATATATATATATATATATATATATGCACAACGAGTAAACCAATCCTCCTTTACATCGTTTTTGCTCCTTTCGAATAGAGAAACGGTCGGATGTTACTATATCCGTACGCGTATAATGTGTAACGTATTTGTGTATGTGTGTGTGTGTGTTTGTATATACGTATATATATATATATATATATATATATATATATATATATATATATATAATATGTACATGGAGTATATGTCTCTCTCTTTCTCCCTCTTTCTCTCTCTTTTTCACTCTCTATCTATGAATATATATGTATATCTAACGAAACGTAATGAAGATACTAATGAGAGCCATAGTAATACGAACGAAAACATGATAATACGCATAACAAGTTTTTTTTTTTTTTTTTTTTTCTAATCTTTCTAACAAAGGTTGAACGTTTCTACTATCGATTCGTCTATCTCTCATGTCTATTATCTATTTCTATCTCTCTCTCTCTCATTCCCTTTCTTTTTTTCTTTCTGTTTCAGGTTCCTTCCAGGCTCTAATACAGTACGCGGACATGGTCTCGGCACAAACCGCTAAATTCGTAAGTATCCAATCGGCTTTTCTCTTCTCCTTCCTTTTTTCTTTTTTTTTTTGTTCTCTCCCCCCTCTTTATCTTCCTCCCCTCCCCCTCTCTCTTCCTTTCTCTCTTTCCCACAAGTTCTACCAATAATTATTATTAATTCGAAGAAATATTCCGCAAGAGAGAGAGAGAGAGAGAGAGAGAGAGAGAGAGAGAGAATTATATATCCTGCAAGATAATTTCGAAAGATTTATCGATTAAAAAGAAAAGAAATAAGAAAAAAAGAAAAGAAAAGAAAAATGACATTCGTACTTCCAACAATATTAACTTTTCATTGATCACGAACGAAATTTCGATTGGTCGCAAAAATTATACGCAAATGCAATAGTGTGTGGTACACGATGGTATATTATAAAAAAAAAAAAAAAAAAAAAACAAAAAAAAAACGAAAAAAAAAAATAGAATTTTCCTCCGTCTCTCCCTGCCCTTATTTATTCATTCCTTTTGTCGTAAGGAATACCGGCCGATATATTTTTTCGATCAATCAAAATAATCGATTGATTAATCGAGTCGCAGTCGATGATGAATTTCGATGGAAGTATAAAGCAGCGGGTATGATCTCGCGTATACATTCTCTCTCTCTCTCTCTCTCTCTCTCTCTCTCTCTCTCTCTCCCGCCATAAGGGACTTAACAACGAAACCTTTGGGAAGCGATCAAAGCGAAAATTAATTCGCTCGTTGTGCGTTTTGTTACGACCATTGTACGCTCTCTCTTTCTCTCTCTCTCTCTCTCTCTCTCTCTCTCTCTCTCTCTCTCTCTCTCTCTCTGTTCCCGTCTGTCCTCTTTGAAACTAAACTAGCATATTGAGTATACATGTTTCTCCGTCTATCTATGTATATATACGTGTGCGCAAGCGCCCCTACCCATCTACCTACCTACCTACCTATCTACCTATCTACCTACCTACCTACCTACCTACCTGCCAACCTAGCTGACTCTACCGGTGTGTTAGTAGTAACGGCATGAAATGGAGGTCTACGGACGGTCGATTCCAAGAGTTAATCTACTTTGCCCGCGAACCTACGCTACTAACTTTGTACTCTCGCAAAAGTATTCGGTTTTCCCGGTCACCGGAGAGAGAGAGAGACAGAGAGAGAGAGAGAGAGAGAGAGAGAGAGAGAGAGAGAGAGAGAGAGAGAGGAGCCCAAGAGCGCACAAATCCCAGCACCAGCGTTCAAAGAGAAAATTATTAACTTCGGCTACGTTTCATCGGGACGTTCGTGTATTATACATACATACATACATACATACATACGTACATAAATACATGCATCGTCTATACGTGTGTATATATGTATGTGCGTGCGCGCGCGTGTGTGTGTGTGTGTGTGTTGTGTGTGTGTGTGTTTGTGTACGTAAAGCCTTTCAGTCAGGACGTAGTAGGAACGCGTTGTGCTTTCGATGGAGAAAGCTAATTTAAAGTGGGACTATCCCACCACCACCACCACTATCAACACCACCCACGTCCACCTTCACCCCACATCCCTTCACTCCCTACAAACCCACCCACCCACCCCCCCCACCCCCAACCTTCGCTTAAAATAAAGCAATGTTTAATAATGAAAATACTTAGCATTCTTGCAGTCCAATTATAACTTAATCAATTTAAAGCACTTTCAGTCCTGTCTGTGTATATATACTTATCACGGAACGAAAAGTCGAATGTTAATGAGGAATATTTCGTTTGTCTTTTCTTTTTTCTTTCTTACTCCTTCGTTCTCTCTCTCTCTCTCTCTCTCTCTCTCTTTCTTTCTTTGTCTCTCTTTCTCTTTATCTAATACACGGGCAAAGGCATGGAAAACACTAGTATAGATAGTATACGGCGTTCGCGTATCTCTCTTTATATCGTCTTTTTGGCATTTATGAAATTCCTAACGTTTAAATTCCACTGGAATTTCTGCCTGGACACATACATATATATAATACGTGTTTAGAGAATCCGTCCGAATTTTAACCAACCGAGTTGACGTTTCGCTTAATGACATAATGACCGGGGTATAATGAGCAATAAAAACTCGGTCGGACGGGTTAATGAAACATGGTATGCATATATATATATATATATATATATGTGTGTATGTATGTATGTATGTATGTATGTATGTATGTATGTATGTATATATGTTGTATTTGTGTGTGTATTTACCAGCATTGCCAAACAAACATAGAGAGATAATTTTGTACTTCTCGATGACGTTAACGAGCTCGTCAACAACAAGGAAATAGAAAAAAAATAAATAAATAAAAAATGAAAAAGTATAAAGAAATAAAAGTAGAAGAAAAATAATACGAACGACGTCATAGATTAATGATCACAAAAATACGAAATTGGATATTTTTTATACGCCCTTTACCCTACGAAAAAATGATGCATTGGTTTATCGTAAATCGAAATTGAAGTGCGATTATTGAAAAGGTATACCTACCCTCTCTCTCTCTCTCTCTCTCTCTCTCACTCTAACTCGATCTCCCTTTCTGTCTCATACAATTTTTCCCGGTTTAAAAACGATATACGATCATCGAAAATATTACAACGAAATTTGTCGAGGAAGAGAAATAAAAAGAAAGAAAGAAAGGGCGAAGACGAGAAGGGAGAGATAAAGGGGATAAACGAGGAAAGAGAAGAGAGAACGCAAAGAAAAACAAAATAATAATAATAATAATAATAATAATAATAGATAAGAGTTTTTTTGATGGCCGATGTTACTAGGCGGAAAAACATTAAATCGTACGATTCGTTATTCCGAAGAAAAATCCCACCTAGAGTAGTTCGGAATAGAGAGAGAGAGAGAGAAAGAGAGAGATAGAGAGAGAAAAATAAAAAGAGAAAGAGAAAGAAAAAGAGAGAAAGAAAGAGAAGCTTTTTGTCGAGCATAAAAATGTAGAGAAAGGAGGAAGCGTGTCTACGTTGCTCGATCGAGGTTGAGAACTATCCTTTCGAGTAAGATAGATAAATAGATATAGATAGATATAGATAGATATATAGATAGATGGATAGATAGATAGATAGATAGATATAGATAGATAGATAGATAGATCGATACATTGGAAGATAGATACATAGATGGATAGAACCATTGGGATTGTTTCGAAGCGACGATTGTAATAGTAGTAATAGTAATAATAGTAGTAGTAGTTATAGTTATAGTAGTAGTAATAGTAGTAACAGTAGATGGTGATGGTGGTGGTAGTATTGTCGAAGGCAACGTTTGTAATCGAATTTCTTTTCTCTCTTTCTCTCTGTCTCTGTCTTTGTCGATTTTTCTCTTTCTCTCTATCTCACACACACACACATATATACTGAGAGAGAGAGAGAGAGAGAGAGAGAGAAGTCTTTGGGAAAGGAAAAAAAAAATAAAAAGAACCAAGAGACGAGTAGATATAGTCCGACGAAATTCAAAAATATTCCCTTTATTACTTAAAACTCGATTGAATGCTAAGTTAGTTCTCTACTCGTCCTGGTTGAGTACGCAAGATAAATTGGATTAACTTAACGACCAACGACGACTACGACTACGACTACAGGTGTACAATGACAACGACGATGTTGAAACTTCTATATTCGTTCTCTTGCATCGTCTTTCGTTCTCATCACTTTCAAAAAGAGCGGTACCTGTGATTTCCATTTAATCCTTCGTTTAATGTTCTCGTTCGTTTCACTTCGTTCTTCAGTACAACAACAAAAAAAAAAATATATATATATATATATATATATATATATATACTTTTTGGGGTCTTTAAAAATCGAATCCTTTTAAAGATTTAGAAAGAAAGATTTATCAAAAGTCCTGACCATAAAATACATATATATATATATATATATATATATATATATATATATATATATACTTTAAGGAGTAGCATGCATATATACTCGATTATAATTACTCTCGTGGCACGCTAATTATGTGCGAAATTCATTAGCCCGTGTAAATAACAAAAGCCAAGTAGACGTTTATATACTTACATATGCACATAAGCAAGTGTACATACGTCAATCTGTACGTATATATATATATGTGTGTGTGTGTATAGGTGTAGGTATATATAGATGTAGGTGTGTATTATTATCAGGACTATGCACGTGCTATCAAGTATATGCGTACATACTAGGCTCCAATGTAACAATGAACATATTGCTACGAGTCATGTATGCATGGGATAAACAAATAATCCCTTGTAGACACATTCTCCCTCTCCCAACCTCCCTCCGTCTTCCCCCTTCCCTCTCTCTCTCTCCCTCTCCCTCTCCCTCTCTCTCTATAAAATCGACGCGAAAAAGGATTTGTCAAAAATTTTACGAATTAATAATCATCGTAAACGATTAATTTCGTACGATACATTTGATCCCCGCGATGGGATAATTTACGAATACCTCAGCCCCCACCACCCCACCAACCCCTTTTACGATGATATCACGCATCGTCATCGTCGTCGTCGTCGTCGTATTACTATACCTACCCATCGTCGGTGCAGAGCAAGAGCGACGCTTATGAATCAGGATAACGCCCCCATGGATTGGATCAACGGCCTTGATCGTACCAAATAGCGGCTACAGCACGCGTACATATTCCGCATTCAAAACCATCTCTCCTGCTGCTGCCAGCCGTTGACCATCGTTGGTGGTGGTGGTGGTGGTTCCTGCTGGTGATGGTCGTCGTTCCAGCTTCTCTCTCTCTCTCTCTCTCTCCTCTCTCTCCTCTCTCTCTCTCCTCTCTCTTTCTCTTTTTCTCTCTCCCTCGCTCATTCACTCACATACGATACACCACATATATATGTGTATATATATATATGTACACCTATCAGTCTCTTTCACTCTGTCAAGCCTATCATAATTCTGCACGGATTTTGCGTGGTCTCCTCCTCCTCCTCTTCTCCTCTTCCTCTTCTCCTTCTCCTCCTCTTCTCCTCCATCTCCCATTCGAGTAATAACCGAACCAACGATGCGCACGATTTTAATGATCGACGAATAAAAGCTAACGATAGTTTGGACACTTACAGAATTTAAAGAAAAAAGGGGGAAGGAAAATATTGGACAACGTGAAGGATAGAAAGAGAGAGAGAGAGAGAGAGAGAGAGATGATTTTTCAGATTTCTTCTCTCTCTCTCTCTCTCTCGTTGTTTATTTCTTCCTCTACTTCTACCTCTACTTCTACTTCCTCTACCTTTACTCCTATTCCATTTGCCTTTCGTACAATTCAACCTCCAATATTTCCTCCATATTATTTTTATATTTCGTCGATCGATTTATGATCGTTGCTAATAATAATAATAATAAAAAAAAAAAAAAAAGAAGAAGAAGAAAATCGACTAACGTGTTTTTTCTAATGTTTATTTCTGTTCTGTCTTTTTTTTTTTTTTTTTTTTTTTTTCCTTTTTTTCCTTTTTAATTCAAATTTCAGTCGCTCGACGGACAAAATATATATAATTCCTGCTGCACGTTACGCATCGACTATAGCAAGATGCAAAATCTTAACGTGAAATACAACAACGATAAGTCGAGAGATTACACTAATCCTAATCTTCCAACTGGGGACGCCAATATCGACGCCGCATCCTTGGCCTTGGGCGGTGAACTATTGCCGCAAATATTGATGGGTGCTGGATCACAACCACGCGCTAGAATACCCGGTGAGTAATAAGACATATGCATATGTGTATATATATATACGTGTATATATATATATATATATAGTAGTGTATAGTAGTACGTACACGCAGGATGGTTCGCGTCAAGTACTAAGCTTGACGCGTACAACCATACCTGAACTTGTTTGATTTCAGACATTAGAATTTCCTTTTTTTTTTTTTTTTTTTTTTTTTATTATTATTATTATTTTGTTAATTACTTTCCAATCACAATGTTTCATAAGTATTTTACAATTCGCCTTTCCTTTTTCTGTTTTATTTTTTTTTTTTTCTTTTTTTTTTTTCTCTCTTTCTCCTGCTGTCTCTTTATTTAATTTGAATTTATTTTTTTTTTTTTTAAATTAAAAAGATTACTCAGGCCAGCTTTTTAATTTTAGAAGTAAAAAGAAGAGGATCAGTATTAACGGAACAAATTGATGATGATAACTATGGTAACACTTGAATAATCTCCTGTATTATGAATATTATACGTAACTGTGTTCGTCTGTATGCACATTTATATCTAATAACAATCTATCTTATCTAATAATAACTATCTATAATAACAATTATCCTATTAAATACTAGTATTGAGCTATTATTTCGATCGGTAAAAGATATTATTTCACGCAATCGGTAGTAGTTATATATTTAGACGAGAGGAACGATCGAGCTTTCTCTCGGCAAAATTTTTTGTTTCATTTTTCCTTGAATTGAATTTTTTCCAAAGCACCGATTGGCATACACACATATATATATATAGTTTTCCAATGAGAGAGAAAAAGAAAAATCATAGATATCAGGGGCGCGCGCGCGCGCGCGCGCTCACGCTTAACTGTGGTTGTTTGTTACTTCGTCGTTTCGTTTCTTTTCTTTTCTTCTTATTTCTCTTTATTTTTTATTTTTTTTTTATTTTTTTTTTATTTTCTCTTTTTCTTTTCCTTCTTTCCAGCGTCAAAATTTAATAGTCCCTTCGTATTATAGAACCGACATCGGGTCGTTCCCCCCCCCCTCCTTTACCTCACCTTCCCTACCGTCTTATTTTATAGCCCTTATTAACGATTGATACTCGCGAATTTATTTCTAAAATGAACAAACTCGTCCGTATATACAACTTCATTATATTTATATATATATATATATATACACGCGACTTCGTATACGATAGAAAATCAACCGATCGATCGATCGATCGATTTAACGAAATCGCAAACGCAAAATATTTTCTCGATTTTTCATCGTCGTCATCGTCGTCGTGGCCGTGGTCGTCATTATTATTTTTTCTATTGTTATATTTTCTTTTTTTTCTTTTTTTTTTTCAATCCTTCATTTTATATATTTCTTCCAAATGTTGCAATACCACGATCGCAACAAAATACGTTTGGCGCGTATCGAATATTATATTCGATTTTATAAAAGCAGAAACTTATTCTCTCGTTTTTTTTTCCTCCTCTTCGCCACTGCCCTCCCCTTACTAACCCCACCCATCCACCCCCGACCACCCCTGTTGCAATCCCTTCTCGCGTCCGCCGCATCTCGCGCCTGCCGCCGCCTATTGTCATTAACGAAACGCGAAATCCGCTTGAAATTCGAGCCAAACCGCGCTCCGGATACGGGATCTCGTTATCCGTCCTTGTTTCTCTCTCTCTCTTTTTTTTTATTTTTTTTTATTTATTTGTTTATTTGTTCGTTCGTTCGTTCGTTTATTTATTTATTTATTTTTTCCTTTCGTTTCGTTTCGTTTCGTTTCGTTTCGTGGCACCGACTGATTCGATAGGGAAAGGAAGGAAAAGGAAAAGGAAAAGAAGAAAGTAAAAAATGAACGGGGCGAGGGGAGAAATAATAAAATAACGAAACGAAAAACCGGAGCAAATTTTTCTTTCTTTTTTTTTTTTTTTTTTTTTTTGCGTTCGAAAATCGCGTCACTCGAAATCACGATTCAAGATTTGAGATAGAGATATGTCGTCGTCTTCCCTCTTCTTTTATCTGTTTATTCGGTTATTTAATTATTTATTTATTTATTTATTTTTTTTTTTTTTCT
The DNA here is from genome assembly GCA_918808275.2 of Dolichovespula sylvestris. NCBI lineage: Eukaryota > Metazoa > Arthropoda > Insecta > Hymenoptera > Vespidae > Dolichovespula > Dolichovespula sylvestris. The sequence goes on from OU964976.1 coordinate 5,002,947, forward strand.
TTTTTGTGGAATGTCGGGTACCAATTTATTTCTCATTCGGGATTTACTTTGCACGCGTCGCACATGTAAAAAAAAAAAAAAAAAAACAGAAAACACAAAAAAGAAAGCTTATTTGTATTTCGTTCGAAACGAAATCCGGGATACGTCTGTGTTATCAGAGATTGATAAAGTCTAACGAGAATGAAATGTGGCCGTATAAAGTAAAATCCTCCTCGCTTTTCTTGGAATAAGAGGAAAAGAAAGGTAATGGAATAATTTAAGGATTTACACGCAAAATTCGTTCGACAAAATTGGCTCGATAAGATGATTTTCTATAAAATTTGATATATCATTATTATTATTATTATTATTATTATTATTATTATTATTATTATTATTCAATATTTTTTTTTATTTTTTTATTTTTTTTTTTAAATGAACATCTAAATTTTATCAGTAACTCTCTTTCATGCCCATTTTATCAAAACGAATCGTATATCTCTCTTTCTTTCTCTCTCTCTATCTATCTATCTATCTATCTATCTATCTTTCTATTTTTCTATCTTTCTATCTATCTATCTATCTCTATCTCTGCCTCTTTCTCTCTTTTTCTCTCTTTGATCTTTACTTTTTTTTCCTATAAGATCGATTAAGAAGAAAAAAAATAAGATCATTGATAATGGGAATTTTTGTCTTTCTCGAAGTAGAATCGATTGCAGGGGCACCGGGCGTTCTTCCAACGCCCTTTGCGGCAATGCACGGCCTACCATCGCCCTTGGGAGGCCCATATAATGGCGTCCCACCGGCCGGAGGTCTCGGAGGTCTCGGTGGTTTTCCTATTGGGGCCGGTGCTCTTGGTGTACGCGTGCCAGGGGGTGGACAATCCTCGGCAGTATTGCTCGTTAGCAATCTCAACGAGGAGGTAAGTTTACTACGGCGTCCTCGAGATCATCTACTAAGGCGTCGTCTACGCCCTACGACATTTTTTCCGTTTTACTAACGAGGAAGGACATATACATATATGATGAGGACGGACGCGCGTCGAAAAATTACGAGCGAGAGAAAAGAACCGAAAGAAAAGAAGAAAAAAAAAAAAAGAAAGAAAGAAAGAAAAAAAAAATAATTCCGTTTATTTTCCAACGTTCGACATTCGAATCGTTCGATTTTTCGAACTGGGAATCAATTATTATTATTATTATTATTATTATTATTATTATTATTATTATTATTATTATTATTATTATCATTATTGTTATTATTATTATTATTATTATTATTATTATTATTATTATTATTGCATATGTGTATATATTTATTTATTTATTTTTTTTTCCTTTTTTTCTTTATAACGAGACTGTGTCCTTGTTAATAGCGTTGGATTAATTTCTTATGAAATGGATATTATTTCGAGTCTCACGGAAGCAGAGGACGATTCTCTAAAGACGCTCAAAACATTTTGGATATAATATTTTAGATCGAGACGCGTACGATAAATCACGCGTTCGAAGATTTATCCCTTAACGAGCTTATTGTACCGATTATATGTAACACTTTCCTTTCTTTTTAAGTAGGTTAGAAAACGATGCGAACACTGAGGAGAAATTGAAAATTAACCGAGTATAGTATAGTCGTTTGTCGATTAACATATACATGTATATATTTATCACAAAATTTTATGTATGTATCACAAAATAATGCATCTTCCAGCTCTCTCGTTGAGTCTTATTATTACATTCTTCGTAAAAAAAAAAAAAAGAAAGAAAGAAATAAAACCAATGAGATTCTAATTCTCTCAGTGTTCGTTAATACTTAAACTTCGTACATATATATATATATATATATATATATATATATATGTATGTATTATTAAATGAATTATATATATATATAAAAAAAAAAATTTAATTATAAACGGTAGCGCTACGTATGCAAACCCTGCAAATTTTTCTCTCGACACTACACCCTCGACTCGTGCTTTCCATCGACGATAATATATATTTACAATTAATCGCTAATATTCAATTAATAAGAAGAAAAAAAAAAGGCCAAAGAAAAATAATAGAAAAAGTCGATGGAAAAATCGAATCGATGCGTATGTTGCTCCCTTTTTGCGCCAGCAACCTGAGAAAACAACCCTCTCCCTCTTTATTATACACATCACCACCACCACCACCACCAAACTCGTACTCCCCACCCCGTATAATAAAAAAAAAAAAAAACCTTAAAAAACCTCTTACTACAAACCTCTCTTGCACTTTCACCCCCCAATCACAAGCCCCTCCCCTCACCACCCGTCTTCTTTCACCCTTACGTATACCTTGAACCCTCGTTTCATTTTCAAAACATACTGTTTATCATACGACTCGTTCCCCAACCCTCTACACCCCTCTCTCTCTCTCTCTCTTTCTCTCTCTCTCTCTCTCTTTATCTATCTATCTATCTATCTATCTATCTATCTATCTATCTGTCTATCTATCTCTCTGTCTACGCCTATCACCTAAAACCTAAACCCTAATTAATTCGTTTAACGTCGTCGACACACGACGTTACTTCTAAATATATATATATATATATATATATATATATATATATATATGCATGTATATATATAAATATATACATTTATATAGGGGCACCCTTATGGCTCTTGAAAAATGAAAAATTGTCTCCTCCAAAAATAAAAAAAATAAATAAATATATATATATATATATATATATATATACACACTCAAATGAACGAAAATCACGTCTTATTTCCACGCTGTATTTTCTTTCATAGTATCTTATTTTTTTTCTTTTTCTTTTTTTTTTTGTTCTTCCGAATAAAAAGAAAAGGAGATAGGAAGTGGTAGATGGAATAAAAAAAAAAGAAAAAAAAAAAAAAGAAAGAAAAGAAATACCAATGCAAGGGTGCCCCATGATAATAAAATTTTGTGTCGACGTGTGTTACACTTTCGCAGAGCTGCAACTTGTCACTACTACTACTACTACTACTACTACTACTATTACTTACTATAACTATGTGTACTACTATCGTTGTTACCGCGCACAAGCTTCCCGATTCGACGACCGTCTCTCTCTCTCTCTCTCTCTCTCTCTCTCTGTCTCTCTCTCTCTGTATCTCTGACTCTCTCTATTTCTCACTCTGTCTCTCTTTCTCTCTCTCTCTCTCTCTCTTTCTCTCTGTCTGTCTCTCTTATTCTCTATATCTGTCTCCCCAACTGTCTCTTTCTATCTTTCTCTCTTGTCACTTCCCGCCCCGGAAGATTTTTTACAAGCATATCACAAGAATCGATTCGTTTTCGAGTTTAACGAAAGACAAAAACAAAACAAAAAACAAAAGAAAGAAAGAAAGAAAAGAAGAATCGATTAAAAAAAAAAAAAAGAGAGAGATATATAAAATAATAAAAGACAAATAAAAAAGAGAAAAAAGAAATAGGGGAAACACCCCGAGGAGACGACAGGCCACCCCTCCTTCGTCGCGTTTTTCGATCCTTTTTTTTTCATATTTTTTTTTTTTTTTTTCTTCTTCCTTTTTGTTCGTCCGACGAGAAAAACGACGATATATATATATATATATATATATATATATATATATATATATCTTTGTGAAAAGTAATGATGTATAAAAAAGGGGATGGGGTGGGAGGAGGACGGAAAGAAAAAAGAAAAAAATACGACGAAAAGATAAACAATAAATAAAGTAGTGTTGTACGCGAACGAAGGGTACTACGGTTATAATAACTTTGTTTGACGAAAGAGAGAAAAAAAAATTAAAAAAAAAAAAAAAAAAAAAAAAAAAGAAAAAATAAAAAATTAAAAAAAAAAAGGGAAAAAAGAAATAAATAAAAAAGTAACACGTCGAGATAAACGAACGAGAGAAAAGAGAAAGGACAAGGAAAAAGAAAGAAATGAAAAGAGAGAAAAAGAATGGAAAGAAAGAAAGAAAGAAAGAAAAGAGAATAAGAAAAAGACGATTGAAAGACAAAGAAAAAGAGAAAAAAAAAAAAAATAAGCCCAGAAGAAGAGGAAGATCGCGAAACTTGTGCGCGCGTGCCAACAACACTATTACATTGAATCCTATTATATATACTCGCTGACTACTGACTGGACTCTGTCTGTTCTCTGTGTAGATGGTCACGCCTGACGCTCTCTTTACCCTGTTTGGTACGTCTCCACATTTATATTATTAATTATATTACATTATTAATTATTATATTTACAACACACCTACACACACGCACGCACACACGCACGTACGAATACACCACGTACAATACGTTAACGACGATGATCGACACGCGTGTTTACACGCATCAATTGTTATAAAAACATACTCACGTATTACATTGTGATCAGATATATATATATATATATATACATATACACATGTATGTATGTATGTGGGTGGATATACATATGTATCTGAAATAAATAAAATATATATATATATATATATATATATATATATATACGCATACACCTGTAGAAAAAAAAAACACGTAAACGTGTGCAACACTTACGCGAAACAACACTTACGAAAAACAACACAACACAACGACGACAACACACTCGCACACACACACGCACACACACACATTTCTCGCTCTCGCATTTTCTTTTTTCTTTTTTTTTTCTTTCTTTATTTTATTTTATTTTATTTTATTTATTTATTTATTTATTTCGTAC
>OU964976.1:5037614-5090114 GCA_918808275.2 Dolichovespula sylvestris
AGAAAAGTTACGTGTTGTGATCATTAAAAAATAAAAAGAAATAAAAACGAAAATAAATAATGCGACGTAACCTCGTTAAGATCGAACTAGTTTTTTGGCCCCGTTGGAAGGAGCAGCACTTGATCGCCATAATTGATCGATCCAAACGCAGGAACAGAAAATCTATGATCCCTCTCGATCGATGTACTTTTATCGATCGACGACGAGGACTCCACGATTATCCTTGGCTCCTGATTCGCATAGAAAAAAGCAAAAAATAAATAAATAAAAAGAAAGAAAATGGTGCGTCATTAAATTAGGTCGAACGATCGAGATTATTTTCGAGCGTGATCGAAATTAAATGTAGATAATGATATTCTCGTTACCGTGCGTTCCCTTAACGATAAATTTGGATTCTCGCGTTTATCGAGAAATTGTGCGAGAAATTCAACGATACAAAAAATCTCTATTACGAATGGGAAAAAAAAAAATTATCGATAGAAAGGTGATTGCGAAGGAAATAGAAAACGACAACCTGATCGTCGTAATCCCTCGTCAAAATTTCTTTCTCTTGAAAAAAAAAAAAAAAAAAAAAAAAGAAAAGATTTCGTTGAACGATCTTTACCGAAACGACGCTCGTAGGACGTTCCCTCTCGCTTCTAATATCTTCGGCCATTTTTTCGGCGATCAGAGAAGCTTCCAAATGTGCTTTACGAGCAGCCGATACATCGGTGGCGGTATTTTCGATCGGTACAGGTGACTGTGGAAGATTCGTAGCTATCACACGAAAGCCATCGTCGTCGGCAACGTACTCGGTACTTTGTATCACGCCGTTTTCATCGACGTAACTGTACGCTCCGTGTATAACGCCGTTCGCAGTTTTCATCTCCGACCTGGCCGAGTTAAACGTACTATAGCCGAAACTGTACTGACCCAAACTGTCCTGATATCCGAGAAGTACGTTCGTTGTTACTGGCTTACCGGAAATATTTAAAATCAGGCAACAAAAACACGATAACTGAAAAAAGAAAAAAAAAATATATATATATATATAAAAGAAATATACATGCATATACGAGCCGTTCGCTTAATGCCAAATCGATTAACTCCGTGAAAGAAAAACGAAAAGAAAAACAAAAAAAAAACAAAAAAAGAACGAAAAAGCGCGATGGAATGATACAAAATCGATTTTTTTTGGGGAATTCTCATTGATATCTACTATTCGAGGTTAAACATCGTAGAATGTATAAATGCAAACGTAGCTTTATTCGACCGATATAAAAGAAAAAAAAGCGCGGGTACTTCGAACGAGTAATTCGACGCGTACATTTGAAAACGTACAAAGTACGGAGTTAATCGATTATATTTTCTTTGCCTAAGGAATATAAAAGATGTGTATATATATGTATATATATATATATATCGGAATTCGAAGAATCTTAAAAGAAAAATTTTTCGTTAACTTACTAATATCCCTCTGATCATCATCCTGATTCCGATCGTTGGGTTCCACGTACGTACAACGAGTATCGACGTCAACGACGATATTAAACGAATCGTCCTACCTCGCGAAAGAATTTATATATCCAACCAAAGGAGGATAATAAACGAAAACCACACCCTGTAACAAATATTCAAGATTTCCTTTTGCCATTGCATTTTTCGCCATCCTTTATCAGCGTATAAAAATTTTTTTATGTGCGATGCGAAATAATATTGACGAAGAAAAAAAATATTGGAAGAATATAAGACACGTAGAAGAGAAGAAGAAGAAGAAGAAGAAGAAGAAGAAGAAGAAGAAGAACAGAGATGAAAACTGGTCGTCGTGAAGTCCGATGCCAAGGACTCGAACGATAAAAAGTACTATCTTTTCTCTCTCTCTCTCTCTCTCTCTCTCTCTCTTTCTTTTTCTTTATTTATTTATTTACATATTTTCACTTTGAAATCCGGCTTCGAGATTTAAAACGCTCTAACGATAAGCTTTTCTCTTTCTTTTTGTTTTTTTCTTTTTCCTTTTGGTCTCCCCATACTCAACGCGAGGCAATAACATCTCCCTTTGCCATAATACGTCGATCTTTCAAGGTTCCTCAAACTGCGGATATCAATGTCAATATTTGTATCATCTTGTATATGCATTCCTTTTTTTTTTTTTATCCTTTCGTCGTTACGATCGCGAATAATACGACACGTATTACGAAAATTAAAACGGGAATAAAATGGACGAGCCGGGAAGACAATTTTTGTTTCTTTTCCTCCCCCATAAAAATCCATACGTTCGTTATTATCGTTATTGCGATTATTATCACATTATTACTTTTGCGATAATCCTTGCCGTAGGTCGATCGGATTTCGTATCGAAACGGGCCACATCGTACGGAAATTATTATGGTGGCAAACGTAAAGAGAGATCGATCGATAATGAAGTCGATCGATCGATCCAGGTTTCCATAGAAAATGGGGATCGACGAAAGATCTCTATGTCGGTTATGACGTTGCGTCAGAGTCCGATCGTGCGCGATCGATCACTTTTTTCCATATATATCCCCCCTTGGGCAAGGTAAGCAAGCCACTTTCTTGTAAAACGAGCATGGGTAGTAGAACGATGCGGTGTGTTTATGGTCTGCGGATGAACGTCGAAGGAAAAAATTATTCAGTCAGAAGTTTTACTCCCCAAGGCCGGAGAAGACACACGATCCCCCTCCGTTTTCATTTCTACTGTTATCGGATGAGACACGGGCCGTGACAACGTCAAGGTTCCTCAACGAGATTACCCAACTATGATATCGTCGAACTTTCGATCAATTAGTTTTTCATTTCTCGAAATCCCTATACGCGTGAGATCGCTCGCTCCCCGAATCGATTAACTCCATTGCAAAAGAGAAAAAAAAGAAAAAAAAAAACGCGATCAACTAATATAAATCGCTTTTTAAAATTCACTTTCAAATATACGTTCGAATACGCGTTATACAGAATACATAAAGTACCTTTACGTTGCATTTGAATCGCATCATCGCGACGATTTACGTTGGTGTACGGAATTAATCGTGGGATAAGCTTCTGGAATGAATTGTCTTTCATACGATGGCCAAAAAAAAAAAGAAAGAAAAAAAAGGAAAAGACAAGCTTTTCGTATTTGTTATACAAATCGTTGACGCGCGAGTTCGTTCCCAAAATCGATATTGCCTTCGAAAGAGTCGCGCTTTTATCGAATCGCAACACGTCCAATGAAAAATAAATGTATATTTCTTTTTTCTACGAATCGTTTCTTCCTTAGGGGCTGAGGGGGGAGGCGCGGCGAAATGAAAGTTTTCCATTAATTTTTTTCCAAATTTTTAAACAAGTTTCATGATTTAAAGAAAATAATCGTTTCCGATCGTAATCCTTTTCCTAATTCGAACGGATCGCCTAAACAAAGTTCATGTTCGGTATGGGGGCAAAAAAAAAAGAAAAAAGGAACAATTGATCGAATCACGCGATTAAAGTTTCGCGATAAAAACGAACGAGAAAGGATCCTCGATCGTTCCGGATTGAGTGATGTAATTCGGTCGATGTGAAGTAAAAAAAAAAGAAAAAAAAATGTAACGGGTAACCTCGAAATTTCGATCGCTAAAACGAAATAACTTCGATCCCTCGTGACAAGTTTCTTCGTCTCTCTTTCTTTCCTTCTTTCTCTCTCTCTCTCTCTCTCTCTCTTTCTTTTTTATTCGATCGGAATGCGTGGAGAATTTCGACGCACTAAGGACGTTTTAAGACCAACAATAACAATAATAATAATAATAATAATAATAATAATAATAAAAATAATAATAATAATAGTAGTAGTAGTAGCGGTAGTAATAAAAAGAAAGAAAAGAAAAAGAGGTTTAAAAAAAAAAAAAGGGTCGAGATCAAATTCGTTGTTAGGCGTAGTAGACGTGAAACGAGGAGAAATGTCAATGTCAGGCGTATCGAGTTTTATTGTAAGCGGGGGTTATGTATGTTGCGTTTCCTGTATATCGTCGATTCCCTCCGCGAACAGTGTAAACGTGTTGCGGGCCCCCATGCGTTTCTGGTTGGCATGCCTTGCGGGAGTACTTTTTCCCAAAGGGGTATATAAAACCGTGTTGCGAAGGTAGATGGACAACACAATACGTAGGTACTTTGGCGAGTACTGTTCTCTTCGGCAGCGCTAAGGAACCACCAACCCGACCCAAACAAAACCAAACCAAACCAAACCCAATTACAATACCTCCCGAGTTTCATCATGAAATTTCTCGTGAGTATCGTTGAAGAAAAAAGAAGAGACAAAAATCCTTAACGTTCTCCGATACCGCGATCGAATTGCCTATTTTTTCTTCTTCTCTTTTCTTTTTTTTTTTTTTTTAATTCAACAATCGATCGAATCAATCAATCAATTAATTAATTACAATCGATCCCCGTACAACACCAACAAGAATCGATTTATTACAGATCGTTTTTACCGTCATATTGGCCGTGGCCGTTGGTAATCCCGGAGTTATACTGAATACGTCGCCCTATGCCTATGCGAGATTATTACCAGGCGCGCCGATCGGATTGGACGGACGAGTCGTCGACACTCCCGAGGTGGCCCTTGCCAAGGCCGAACACGCGGCTGCACAAATCAACGAAAGGATCAATCTGGCCAACGAGGCCGTTAAATCGGCCGAATTTATCGTACCAGCGACTTACGGTGCAACTCCTGTCGCACCACCACCATCGACAGCTATCATTAATGCTCCGGCATTGACGTTAACGGCAACCGAACTAACGCATGGTGGTGGTGCTGGTGCACCGATCGGCATAGATGGACGGGTCGTCGACACACCGGAAGTTGCCGTGGCCAAGGCCGAGCATGCCGCAGCACACGTCAACGAAAGGCTTGGATTGGCTCGGGAGGCCGTAAAAGCTGCATCGGCCGATCTACCGCCGTTAGTCGTATCCTCGCCTCTTTTATACGCGAAGTATCATTGAACGATTCTCTCGTGAATACTTCTTCTTCTTTCTTTCTTTCTTTCTTTCTTTTTTTTCTTTTTTTTCTTTCGTTTTTTTTTTTTATTTCTCTAAAAACATACACGCCGATTTTATGTACGACCGCGAACTTACTTACCTGCTCCACTGTCCGCCATATTGATGTAAATAAACGAGAATTATCCATATAGAAATTTTTCACTCATTCCGCCAAACACGAAATCTTTTTTCTTTTATCTTCGTCCTAAGGTATCTTTAAGATCGTTCGAGAATAAACCTTAATTAAGGTCTCTCTCTCTCTCTTTCTCTTTAAATCGTTTTAATGAGCAACATTCGTTCGTTATCATCTAACCCGATTATGTTTCAACCTCAACGATGTACATAACCTCAAATTTCTATCCTCGCGTAGACTGGTAGTAAAATAGTTGTATTCCTTGTTTTATTTCTTTTTTCTCTTCAAAATCAGTCGGACGACGAACGAGTATTGTTGGTTCATTCGATGATCGAACGATATACGGTATTGTATTACTTTTCTTTCTTTCGTTTTTGTTTTTTGTTTTTGTTTTGTTCTTTTAAATCCTCGATAACAATCGTTTCGTTTGTCACATCGAACGTCGTCTCTCAACTTTTAGATAGCGATCTCAAAAATTATTTTACAATAGTTTTATCATTGCACAATAAAGACAACGGCAGGAGTAACGCAATGTGGAAGGGTATCGTTTTCTTAAATCTATTTGAGCGTTAACTCTTATTACGTCCTTGATTCAATTGTAAATAGAAACTAGTGTAAAAGTTTGTCAGTCGATGAAGTTTCGTGGATCCCAAGAAAAATAATCGCAATCGATTTTAACGCGACGCAAAGATCGTAAGAAAGAGGGGAAGGAAGAAAAATAGAAATAGGAGAAAAAAAAAAGTGAGAGAGAAAGAACGACGACGATTCGTTCGAGATACGACATAAAATCCATTGGCCGAGCTCATAGTTAAGCTTCGATTATACAAGTCCACGATGATCAACTAAATAGGACAATGAAAATCTTCCGTGACGTAGTCATAACCTAAGCAAGCAAGCAAGCAAACGAGAAAGGAAGCAAGTAAGTACTTTCCCGTTCTTTTATTTCTTACACGATTCGATTTGCTCTATGTCACGGGCCATTGGATATAGGGGCACGGTAGCCGTGGCTTTTGAAACAGTGTCAAGAACCATTTGTCGACAGGTTGAGCCAACCTTACACAAGCCCCACTGTAAAGGGGAAAGCAATTATCATTGATAGATCATTTCGTATCGGAGCCCGACGTAACAGCGCCGTCGAACGATCCACGCTTGTCGTGCTAATAAATTAATGACCGTTCCTAATGGCCGGACCAATGACAGTGGGGCGCGGTCGGTCACGATTTAAATATCATTCTCAAAATTTCTATTCTTCTCGATCGATCGATCGTTAAAGAGGTATTCGCTCGTATAAGGACGAAATCTGATCGAGCAACGAGCTCTCGAACGAGAACGAAAAAAAAAGGGAAAGAAAAAACAGGAACCATAAAAGTAATCGAAGTATCGATCAAAGTCGATACGAACGGAACGATCGGGAATATGGTTATATTTTGATATTCGTGGGAAAAAAGGAAAAACAAAAGGATAGACAACGGAATTAATCGAAGAAAGAAAATAATCGTGATAAACGATAACGTTATATATATATATATATATATATATATATATTATAACATCGCACTTATAATCTCATCGTTAATTTCCTATCGTTTAACGAACGCAATCAAAGTTTCAATCGCGAGTAACGCAACCAAAAGGGTTCGTGCTTTGTGCGATAGATACAAATAAGATATATATATATATATATATATATATATACATATATCAAATTTCCAACAACGAAAGATCAACAATAACTCCTTTTAAATGTCAAGGGCAATTCGACAAAAGGTGGTGCGTATCGAGGATGGAGTACGGTAATAATACTACTATCCCCCTTTTTTCAATCCCACGCCCGATCCGAAGTTCCCTGGAAGGAGCGGTGAGTTAGCCCGATCACCTTTGACTCCCTCCAGGTAGATTGACTTTTGTCCGAGAGGGGGCGGTTGATCTCGAGCTATAAATGTTACCGCCCGACCGTTCTCCAGGAACACAAAACGGTGAACACCGAGGAACGAAGGAGGTGTATATATGTGGTAGGAGGAGGAGCAGCAGCACCACCGGCAACAACAACAGCAACAGCAACAGCAGCAACTGTAGTGAAGTAACAAGCGAGTACTGGTCATACCAGCAGCGCTTTGAAGAAGAAAAAGAAGAAAGAAAGAAAGGAAGGGAAAGGAAGGAAGGAAGGAAGGAAGGAAGGAAAAGGGAAAAGGAAGAACCTCGTCGTGCTTATTACCGCCCCCCACCCACCCACTTACCCATCCACCCAACAGGTCGTCATGCAAGTCTCGGTGAGTATCCTCTCGATGCCTTGAGGAGCGACCACTACCTATCGTTAACCGACTCATGGCCGTCTACCAAGGAACAAAGGAAAGTGAAAGGTTAAATCGATATATATATACATATATATATATATATATATATATATATATAGATTCGGCGTTAGTTACGCTCACGATGAAAGCTATTCTCTTTCCGTTATGGTGCCACCTCGGCAAATCTACTATTGCTACTCGAGTTACGAACTTGACGTATAATTCATTTCAGATACTCCTACTAGCGATCCTCGCTACGATCGCGAGTACCAGGGCCGGTTACATAGCCGATCCCTCGTCGTTTTACGGTGAGCCGCAATTAGAAACCCAACGTTCCCACCCGACGAGATATCCACCGCCTGCACCGGTCGGACAGGATGGTAACGTCATCGATACACCCGAGGTGGCGCAAGCCAAGGCCGCGCACTTTGCCGAATTTGCCAAAGCTGCCGCGAGGGCCGCGGAAGATAGCAAAAATCAAAAGTTTAATCATTTCGACGATTCCTCCAATTCTCGCGCAACCCTCTCGCAATCGTACAATAGCTATCATCATCCCTCGAACGTTCAACAATCGTCCGCGCCCATATACAAACAACAGAGTTATCAACAACCGGCTTCTTATCAACAATCACAATCGTCTTACCAACAACAACAATCCTTTCCTTATCAAAACAATCCTCCTTTATCACCCTTCCAATCTCGATACGATCAAGCACCTACTCCTGTACATTCCGTTAATCCTCCTAATTATCAACGTACGTCCCAATACGAACAACCACGGCCGAATTTCGTTAATCGGAAGTACGATAACTATGGCACGGCCGCAAAAGCTACTACCACTACTACTTTCGTTCCTGCACCTTTGGCCGAGGACGGCACCGTTTTGGACACGCCCGAGGTCGCTGCCCTTAAGGCAGCCAGACTCGCCGAACTCGCCGATGCCGAGGCCAGGGCCTACAAGTACAGCAGTGCCGTCGCAGCTGCTAGGGAGTTTCCTGGATCTCAAGGTCAAGGTTAGTCGCGCTCCTACCAACCCACGCGTGTACCACCTCCTTACGAGCGTACCCCAACGTCTCGCCGATACTGTGAATATTTTACATTCTTTCCGAACGTTCTCCCATCGCGTACGAGAAGTACTACGAGACGACTAATTTTGTGAACGGACTATTCGTCCGTAATTTCATTGGAAAACGAAAGAAAAATTTGCTTGTTTTTTCTTTTTCTTTTTTTTTTTTTTTGTTTTAACAATTACATCAGATCGCAAGTTTCGACGAACGGCAAAGTTTTCGCTTTCGTTTAGGATCGATCGAGTTGAGAACAAAAATATGATTCGTAAGTCGGGATAACGAACCGGTTCTTTGCTCGAGATAATCTCTCATTGTTCAGCTCTTCAAAATATAATCCCTATCTGTCTATCTGTCTATCTATCTATCTATCTATCTATCTATTTATCTATTCTCTTTCTCTCTTTCTTTCACTTGGCTTACGCCAAGTTCCTCAAATCGATCGGACTTAAGGAGCAATGACGATCCATCGAACGATCTGTCAGAACTAATTTGCAACGAATAATTACACGTGCACCGTTCTATTTCTTTTTTTTTTTCAAGTTTCGGATCGTCAATTGGACGTGCAAAGAACGTGCAAGAAAGCGAGATACGATTATATTAATACGTGTTTTATAATCGATATAGAAAATTTTCCAATTTTCAATCGGAACAGAATCGTTAGAAAGTCGATCGATATGGATCATTCGGCCGATTCAGTGATTAATTTTCAATAAAGGTCAGGACGCTTGGACGGGTACCGTTAGACAGACCGTCGTACGTCGCAATTAAATAACAAATACGTGTTCGCGTTTCTAAGGTGTGACGTCATGTGATCATACGGATATCGCATTTTCTTCACCTCCCCTACCCTCCCCTCCCCTCCCCTCCCCCGTTTTATTGCCCAACAGACGCGAGACAACGAGAACATCGATAAATCCTTTGCTTCGTTCGATCGATTGCCCCTCCGGCTCCCCCATCCCTCTCTCAACTGTTATTCAATTCGACGAACGAAACAATGATTTTAATTGTAAATTTAATTTTTTTATAATAATTTTCATACAATAATTTCATATATATATATATATATATGTGTGTTAAAAATAACGTTTATTATACCACAACGAATAACGAATACGCCCTAACTCGTTCGATGACGTTCGTTTGGGATGAAATTAAAAATATTTATGAACTTTTAACGTTCAAATCGTACTTCTCTTTCTTTTCTTGTTTTGTATTTGTGTTTTTTTTTTCTTTTCCTCCTCTCTTTCATTTTTCTCTTGCAGCGTATCCCGAAACTCAGTCCGGCGGCGGCCCGTCTCCGATAAATTACAACTCGGCAGGTACGCCACAATTCGGTCAATCCTACGCAACAAGCGGATCATCATCACGATCGTTCGCGGCCCAGCAAGGACCATTCTCTAAATCCTATCAATCCGGTCAAGGATATCAATCGCACAACTATCAGCCGCCTCAGTACGTTTCAGGATCCTCTTACTGATCCCGACGCATCAATCTGATCGCCAATTATTATCGTACGCGTGAAAAATTTGTAAATAATACATACGTATCTGAATGATTTAGATCTATGGAAAAAAAAAAAAAAAAAAAAAAGAAAGAAAAAACGATTCTATTCGTCGGACATTCGAAATCTTATTTTTAAGCGATCGAACTTGTCTGTTCCTTTCCTCTTTTTCTTTTTTTTTTTTTTGTTCGTTCGTTCGTTTCCTATTTTTTCTTCTTTCCTTTTTTTCTTTGTAACCTACCGATTACTCTTTTCGAAATGTGATAGAATAAAGACTGTTGGAAGACTTTTACAAGAAAAATTAATCCTCTCTCTCTCTCTCTCTCTCTCTCTCTCCTATTCTTTATTTGTTTTGTAAGTACGATGAATAGTCGAATGATCGAAACGAAGTGCAACGTGTAGATCGTACGTCCTCTGCGTTACAATTCACATACATACATGTGAATGCGTGTGTGTATGTGTGTGTGAGTGTGAGTGTGTGTGTGTGTGTGTGTATATGACCGACGTAAGATATTAAAAAATCAACATTTTTGTTATCGAAGTTTTACACGTAAACCACAGGTCAACCTACATTCGATTGGCTCGTGGATCGTAGCGAATTCAATACTGCGACGTTCGTAAAAAAGATTTTTGCGATCTAGTTAATGAGAACGTTATATTATTCCAGGGCCGCCTGCGTGACTCTTTCCCACCCCCCTTTTTTCCTATTTTTTTTTTTTTCTGTAACATCTACGAAATTTCCTATGCAAAAAATGTTCGCTCGATTTCGACTAAACGAACACGCGTGGGTGACGGCGCGTGTAAATCGGGCATTAAAAGTTTCACTATTAAAAACGACCAAAACCCGATATAGACCCGATATTACGTGTTACGTAGAATTTACATCGGACACATTAAATCAACGAAACAGATACATATATCCGACGTACGTACGATACGTCGTAATGAATTATTTCCATCCACGGTAATACGAACTATTCGAAATATTTTCACGGCCTATCGAACGAAATATCAGATCGAATCGAACGGACGAATTGTGTCCGGAATCTTTAGATCGCTTTAAAAGATAAATACTAAATAAACTTTGCGTCAATGGCTTCTATTTACCTATCCATCTATGTACCATAATATCTATCTAATCTACCATATCCGTCTGTCTATCTTTCATTTATATTAATAAAGTGTGTCAACTTCGTTTAATCGCATTGTCATAATATATATATATATATATATATATATATATATATATGTGTGTGTGTGTGTGTGTATCCACCTTTATGGATCCTTTTATAACACTTCTAAAATAACTTGGAACGTTAGTTCGAAAGTTAAAGGCCCGCCGCCTTCTATCAATTCTTATATATCATAGGTCCCTCCACCCGCCCTCCCCCCACCTCCGATCAACGGTGTTGCGATTTATATGAGATCGGCGAGATTGCGGTAAAAAGAGGACCACCTTGAAGGTATTACCCATGGTGGATCTATGATCCAAGCTAAGCTGGTCGTCCGTGAATCGGTCCGTGTTCGATAAACCACAAGGAAAAGTTTCGTTACAACGGGGAACGATTGATTGCACCGCTACTTTGCGGTTTAAATCGTGCGATAAAGTTGAATCATTGCGTGTGAAAAAGAGAAGAAGAAGAAGAGGAAAAGGAAAAATCTCTATCTCTCGACGGCCAAGAAAAAAAGGATCTCATATTATTGATCCAGAAAAAAAAAGATAATGGCAATTAATTAATTAATTAATATCTTTTGATTTATCTATTATGTCGCATTATATCGTATTATATTGAAATAATAAACTTAATATTATATATATATGTGTGTGTGTGTGTGTGTGTAATTTATATTAATTAATTAAAAGAAAAATAGAGAGAGAGAGAGAGAGAGAGAGACGTTATCGCAAATATTGAAATAAATTATATCATCGATAATACAAATGTTCTCATCGATCACGATAATCGTGATTACGAATAATTGATCTAATAGAAAAATATCGAAATGAATTGATATCGATGAAGATCGATGAAAAATCTGTAAACGATGATTTTTGTTCCTCTGTGATACTTTACCATTATTATTTCGAACGTAATCAAAAATATCGAATTAAGTCGAGGATCCCGAAAGATTGTAAACAATGTAGCCTGTGATTTTTTTCTACGACGTAATCTTTCGATTTACTATAAAAAAAAAAAAAAAAAAATGGAAGAAGAAGAAGAAAGAAGAAGAAATTAATTATTTTCGAATAAGCGCTACGTTTCGAGCGTAAAAAAAAATATATATATATATATATAAATCCAGGATGATCCAGTAAATTGGTCACGATCGAATAGTATAAATCAACGTCGACATGATCATTAATGATCGGGACCTTCTCCGTTTTTCCTAAGCTCAAACTGACAACACCACGGGGGAATGTTCTTAGGGTGGCGCAAGATCCTATAAAAGCATGCTGGACCGATCGCCTTGGCGCACTCCCTTCTAAGACGTCCGTTTCGTTGCCGGTGGTGTATCTCACAGCATCACTACGAGATGAGATTGCTTGTAAGTGATCCGAAATTAAAAAAAAAAAAAAAAAAAACGAAACAGAAAACAAAAGTGAATTCGAAAATCCTAGGGGTAAATATATATACGAAGATATACGTCGAGAAAAGAAAGTTTTTTTTTCAACGTTTTGATCCATTCGGACGTTTCCGATCCTGAGGAGTAGTTTCTTTTACATCTATCTTTCCTTTTTTTTTTTTTTTTTAATATATATATATATATATTTTTTTTTTTATTCTATCGGTCCTACTACCATCTCTATTTTTCTTCCTCTCTTCGTCTATCTTTCGTTCCTCGATTATATTCTTTTTTTTTCTCTTTTCTTTTCCTTTTTTTCTTCTTCTTGTAAAAGTTCGGGAAAAAACAGCAAAGTGAGAAGTGCATTTAAGAACGACGGAGTAGCAGCGGCAGCACTCAACGGCAACCATAAATGGTGAATGATCGGGTGACTTTTGTTCCAGATAGTACTGTCTATGCTGCTCGTAATGGCGAGCACCGAGGCTAAGTACATATTGGAACCCATATACGAGTATCGTGGACCACAGGCACCCCTGTCGAAAGATGGTAGGGTGTTGGAAACCGCCGAGGTTCTAAGGGCACGTAACGCCCACATGGCCGCACACGCGGAAGCTCTATCGAGAATAAGGGATATCGAAAGAAACGATTATAACGAGAGGATGATGACGATGACGATGACGATGATGAGACCTACGACGTCGCCGATTACTTCGCCGATGATGGTGACGTCACCGATGATGACCATGAGAACTAGCTCGAGAACGCGTTCGATTGCTGCTCCCCTATCGCCCGACGGTGGTCGTGTTCTTGACACTCCTGAGGTAAACAAAAAACAATTAAAAAGACAACGAAGAAAAAGAGAGAAGAACAAAAAATACAAGTAGAACGAGATTACCCATCGCGAAATATATTTTCATATCGTTCGGACGATTTTTAAGCGCGATTAAAAGAAGAAAAAAAAAAAAAAAAAAAAAAGAATAAAACACGTACGTAGAAGTTAACCAATCGACGATTCGAGATCGTCGTTTCTAAAGAAAAAAAAAAAAAAAAAAAAAAAAAAATTCCTATGGTCATCGGTATATCTCTCGCGTGTATCGATTTCAATCGAATGACCTTGTATGTATGTATGTATGTATGTATCGTGAAACGTGAACTCATGACCGAATCGATCTTTTCATAATTACGTTATCGTAATGACTTATAAAAGATAATTATTGATAAACCGCGTTAGGAATAATCGTTAGGCGATTAATAATGATTGTCAATAATTGTTCTGTTTGTTACAAAAAAAAAAAAAACAAAAAAACAAAAAAACAAAACAAAAAATCAACAACGACAAAAAAACCCGAAACAAAAAAAACGACGACAACAATAAGGTGGCTCAGGCAAAAGCTGCACATTTAGCTGCGCACGCACGAACAACCTCAAGACTGGCCGCAGCTGCGGCTTCCGCAGTAACGGCGCAGTACCGATTGGACGTTTACGATGGCCATAGAAATCTGGTATACCTGGAACCCGTTCGTGTTAATTATGCAACTGCATCACCGGTAGGATATCGTGGACCACCTGCACCGATTGGACCCGATGGACGTGTCATCGACACACCGGAAGTTGCGAGAGCTCGTGCAGCTCACATGAAGGCACGAGCCCACGCTCTTGC
This sequence comes from Dolichovespula sylvestris, assembly GCA_918808275.2. Taxonomy (NCBI): domain Eukaryota; kingdom Metazoa; phylum Arthropoda; class Insecta; order Hymenoptera; family Vespidae; genus Dolichovespula; species Dolichovespula sylvestris. The sequence goes on from OU964976.1 coordinate 5,051,818, forward strand.
GATGTTATCTCGCCACGAGAATAATTATTATTAAATTACGAACGCATAGAGTGAGAGAGAGAGAGAGAGAGAGAGAGAGCGAGAGCGTCCTTAATGTATAGTTAAATTTAGAATGTGTCATCTCTGTCACTCTTTCTATCTATCTGTCTGTCTCTCTCTCTCTCTCTCTCTCTTCGTTCTTCGTTAGATATACGATAACGAAGTAACGGGTGATTCAAAAGTTCTTTGGATTTGTGATCGAATTAATTTAAGTTAATCCGAGGAAACAGAATCGTTGTGAAACTAAAGTGTTTGATCAATTTTTAAAACGTATCCAAAAACTTTTCAGCCCCCCCCCCCCCTATAGAATTTCTATTACAATGAGAAATTATTGCGATGTCGTTTTCAAAATGATCTCTTATTTTTCTTTTCTGTTCTTTTTTTTTTCTTTTTTTTTTTTTTTTATTTTCTTTTTAGGAAGTAACGTAAGTCCCGTTCGTTCGTTATTATGTCGCGTCATTGTTATTATTTGAAATTTTAACGTCGAAGTTATATTATATTATTTCTTTTTTTGTTCCATGATAAAACAAGTGCGACGATCGATTGTCCTGTTTTATGTACACTCCCCCCCCCCCTCCTTAATCCCCTCTCAATCCAACCCTATTGTATATAGTACTTATCGTAGATTTTTATTAGTTTGACACATTAATATTTCGAAAATCTTGTGTATTAGTTCTCTTTGTAAGAAATACCTCCATAAATAAATAAATAAATATATATATATATATATATATATGTATGTATGTATGTATGTATGTATGTATTCATAATGGCTGTATGTATAATAAAATAGCCAGAGGTTTGGGCAAGTACCAACGTCGAGAACAACAACAACAACAAAAAAAGTGGAATTATTGTCTAACATTTTATAATATTTTCTATTATATAAAATATTATAATGTCGTGTTATATAATAATATTACTATACCCCATCACCTATGTCTGTAAATGTATATGTGTATATATATATATATATATATATATTGTTTCCTCTGTATATCTATAGTTCTATTTCTACCTGAATATTTGTTGTCTCGCTCAAGATTAACAACGAGATATATCCTGGACCTTTGGAAACTTGTAATCCTACTCGCCGTTGTGAGTGGGGGCACAGCTCTGCTGCGCTCCTTTTTCAAAACCTACGTAAAATTCTATGTTACTTCTCACTTTACATACTTACGTATGTACCATACTTACTGAGGATACCTACGTGTATTTTACAACATTTTAATTGCGCCAAAGTATTGACAAATATTTCTCCAACGACACACTTTACGCGTATTACTATCGGTTATTGTTCAATAACTTAACATTTAACACGTTCATTTTTAATTTCATTCGTATACATATGTAAAAATAAAAAATAAAAAAGAAATAGAGGAAAAAAAAAGATCAAAAGCGCTTGGAAGAAAAGAAAGTATTTTGAAAAATGCAGTATTTTATCGTCGCGACGATTTTACGATAATTTCGGTCGTGCGTTCATTATTGATTCATAAATAATATTTATTCGTAGGAGAGTAATAAAGCAATGCGACGACGATGGGTGGGTATCGGTTGTTGTCCGTTGATAAATCAAAAAAGGATAAATCAAAAAGTAACATGACGTTAATGGCACTACCGTATTGTTTGTCAGTCAGTCCGATCGAAATCTTGTTAGGAGCGTGTTAACCAATCGAGCACGTGCCTGAATGGATCGCCATGGATGGATCCATATAATACGATCTATACGATCCATAATAATACACATATATACGGCCTGAGCACACACGTTTGCGTATCCACGCTCGTACATGTAACTTTTACTTTTTCATTCGCGTCAATGAACGTAATAAACCGATCAAATGAGATCACTAACAAGGAAGGCAATTCAAAGGGTACTGAAAAAGCTGTTTAGTAACGGTGTTATTCGAGTTAACCTTGCAAAATAATTTCCTTGAGATGAGAACTCGTTCGATAAACAGTTGTCAAGATTGAATCGTCGATAACTAGATTATTTATAACACTTTTATGTATACATGTTCGTGCGCGTGTTTATATTTATATATGTATATATACATATAATATATTTAATAGCACCATACGCATAAAAGATTGGATAGAGTTGATCGATCGAAATGTAGTATGATAATATAATATAAATGACAAAATAAAGAAGCAAGAGAAATAGACGAAAAGAGAGAGAGAGAGAGAGAGAGAGAGAGTGAGAGAAATAGAGATCTATGAATCGAAGAAATATATTGCTCGTTCGTCCGAATAAATAATAAAGAGGTAGTTGAAAATGCTTAATTGAAATCAGTCGGAACGAAGAGAGCGCATATAATTTCTTCATAATCTCCTTCGTATTCTTCATAATATTTAAGTCTCTTGGTACGAGGTAGATATTAAAGATAAGTCGAATATTATTATCTCGAGGTAGACTTTCAAAAGATACGCGAACGGATGGCGGCATCCTCCTATTAAAATTGATTGCAGTCGAACGAACGTGTTATCAAAGATATATACGAGAAAAGGGGGTATTGAGAGAGAAATAATATCAAAAATCCTTTCAATAATAATTGTGCCCGTTGTTCCAGGAGCCTTGATTCCAAGCACCGTTATTGTTCCAGGATGGATCGTAGGCACCGGACGAAACTGGATCAGCTGGCCCAGCTGGTACGCGTTGTGCTTCCGCATTGTAAAGAGAGAAATGTACCGATTTCGCTTGTTGAACCTCGGGCGTGTCTACCACGCGTCCATCGGGTCCCAATGGTGCTGGTGGTCCACTGTTAGAAAAGAAAAAAACAAAAGTACGGAATGAATGGAACGAGACGATTGGCGGTCTTACGTAAAGAAGAATAAAATCGGATCGATCGTTAATTTCGAACAAATTAAAAATAATAACCTGTAATGGGGCGCGTAACCGGCAGGTGCCGCATGAGATGGATAAGGTCCGGATACGGGTCCAGGTCCCTTCGGTGCGCGTGCGTTTGCCTCGGCCAAAGCTGACAAATGTGCGGCCTTCAGTTGGGCTACCTCAGGAGTATCTACGACACGGCCGTCGGGACCGAGCGGTGCCGGTGCTGCATGGCCACCATAACCAGCATGTGGTCCATACCATTGCGGTACGCCAAAGACCACGCTCACCATACCAAAAAATATTACCTGTATGTATGAAATTAATTTGGAGAGAAAATTATCGTTCTTTTTTCTTTCTTTCTCTTATAAAATTGTTAAATATATTCTACTCACGATATACTGGAACATCGTTTCCCCAAAGGTACAGGCTCGATCAAGACGACGTTCTGAGACGTTAAACGATCTCTAAACTATCACGTCCGATTCGAACGAAGTCGAGAACTGCATTACAAGTTTCACTGACGTAGATCGTCGAATTTATAGGAGTAGTGACTGCATTGGCACTCGATCATGCCCCACCTTTTCGTACTACGCTCACCACAAAGACAGGGCATAACCGCACCCAAGAAAATGCTCTCTTTAAGGCTACAACGTGTCCTGTAACATTTACCAAGCGTTAACAATGACATCGCTTCGAGTAACCTCGCCACGCCAATATATACATACATACATGTGTGTGTGTGTGTGTGTGTGTATAACATACTCTCGCCATTTCCGTGAGCGAGTTATGCGAACGATACAACGGCCAACAACGTTCGCGGGGTCATGTTCAAACGATCTCTATGGATCTAAGATTTATCGATCTATGGTGACATATATCTCGGGATGATATATATATATATATATATATATATATATATATATATATATATATGTATAATGAATGATGAGGAGAGGATCAATCTCGTACGTTCTTCAATTTCTTATCGTAATAAAATTCTCCTTCCTCTTCCTCTTCTTCTTCTTATGCTTCTTACAAAAAAAAAAAAAAAGAAAAGTGAGAGAGAAAGAAAGAAAACGAAAAAAAAGATACTGAACAAGAGAAAAAGTAAAAAAAGACGTAAATATCATCGCGATCGGGTCATATTTTTGGGAAGATTTTATACGATATTTTCGAATTCACAATTCACGCGAGTGATGTCGTAAATATTTGTCAACTTTTGTCGTAACGCGTGAACGATGATCATTCGTCCAACCCTGTGGTGGTGGTGATGGTGGTGATGGTGGTGGTTTGCCACTAATACGCGTGATCGTTTCACAGACGAAAGATTCCTGCGAACCTTTGATAATACAAGATCCGTGAGTGTACGTAACCGATCATGCGAGAGGTCTCTCTCTCTCTCTCTTTCTTTTTTATTTTTGTTTTTTTTTTTGTCACTCCTCTCGATGGAAGAACAATCGGATTGCCCTCGCAATAAGAAAAATTCCTCGGAGCGGAGTGGAATTGCGCCTTACGACCCGGACCACAGCGTTTGTTACGCACGAACGATAACTATAGTTTGGTAATTTCTATTACATTAATTTTGTAATTTCGTTGGAAATATTTTTTCTCCCCTTTTCTTTTGTTATTTGTTTTTTTTTTTTACGTAATCGAAACGATCCAAATCGATTTCATATCAATCATTGAAATAATTATTATATATCATTCATTTTTATCATTAACGTTGCCTTCGTTATCGACGAATTTTCGATCTCCCTACCATCCGTCGAGTTTCCAATATAACATAATTGCTTCGTACGTTGAAACTGTATTATTATTGACGATAAATCCAATGAAAATATCGATCCAATCGAAATATTAAAAAATACCTCGCTTCCCTACGTATTTTCCTCGTTAACGAGCAATAGCTTAAATAAATCATACTTTCGTTATTACCGAAAGAAATTATTTTCTTATTCGATGGCCTAATTAATTTTTTATATTCGATGATGCTATTAAATAACGGTGATTAGAGAGAGATGTATTATGAGCGAAAAAAGTGAGTAGGACTTTGATCGAGTGCTTCGATAAATAAATTTAAGAACGTTCGAAAAGTCAAGTCAATCGAATTGCCTTGTGAACGACTCATATATATATATATATATATATATATATATATATATATATATATATATATATATAATGAAATTAAATAGAATGAATAAATGATAAATGATTAAATCAAACACTTATAAAATATAATATATGATATAAATGAGAAACTATAAGACTAACGAAGCAAGAGAGAGGAGAAGATTCTGAACGCGTCGAAGCAAACTGTTCGAATGAACGAAAACTGCGTGTGATCTGTGTAACGCGTTAATAAGAAGGACGATTATTATCGTATGTGTCGATAAACATTTACAGCAGGGATCACTGCGATCAAAAACAAAATATATACACACTTATATATATATATATATATGTCTGTACGAGAGACTGAACGATGTGACTTTCACGGTCAACTAAATCATATTTACTCTGAACGAAACGAAACAAATTGTTACGAAGGCGTGAGAGAGAGAGAGAGAGAGAGAGAGAGAGGAGGAGGAATAACCAAAACGTCGTTTTGTACATACACCGTAACGATAAACGCGACAAAACAAGAATCCCCTGTGTTTGGAAAAATATATTCTAATCGATAGAAAATTAAATTAACGTGACGACGAAGTCGTTCATTTGCGATCTCTAATTGGCACAAGGCACGGATGAATTTTCAAGATAAGCGCGTCGATTGGTTTGCTTCGAAACGAGCGGGAATTTCAGACGCGCACGCTTAGTGGTGTGATGATATAGTGATGTGTGTCGTGTCACCATGCGTGTATCACGTGATTGTATACGTGAATTAATTTATTAAGTTTTATTATTGTGTGATTGAACAACAGCAACGTCCCGTATAAAAATTAAAGAGTCAAGAAAAACCGATATTCGATAGAATCGATAGAACGAAATTTGACTTTTTAATAGAAAATTATATCCTCTTATTTGTTAATAGAAATTGATACTTCTTACACGCACGCGAAAACATATACATACACTTAAAGATCGTAAAAGCGAAAGTAATAAAGAATTATAATTATATATCATTTATATATCCCATTGTCTAAGGGAAAATACAATTAGATTTATTATTACATATTTACGAGGCAAAGTCCACGAGGTGATCGAGACACTACCTGGTAGTAAATTCTGTAAGTTTTCTCATTTTGTACGTTGGATCGTTTAAACGGAAAATAAATTTCGTGTTCCATGTATGTGACAAAGAACAAAAAAAAAAACAAATAAATAATTAAACATGTTCGGCACGTCGGGAGAAATTATTAAAAGTTTAATCGTGAAATTTGGTGAGAAGTAATATCCAATATTATTAAAACGAAAAAAAGATGGTAGATTATGGTTTTCAATTATTTCTTCCAATATCGTATAACATAATTTTCGAATTGATTTAACGAATTACATCGACCAAACGAAACGATTATTATTTTTCTTTTTTTGTTTTTAAGGTTGTCGGAAGAATGGTTTAAACGTATGTGGGAAAAGATTTCGAAGTAATTTATCTCGTGAGGAAAGTGTAAAGAAGATTTCGTGTCAGAGATACGGACAGCCAACGTTTATGTCTCATCCTCATTTACTGAAAGATGGAGAGGTTATGCCTGGTATACACCGTAACGAATTCGAACATAGGAGATTAAAATTGATGGAAAATATTAAGCTTAATGCCGATAAGACGGACCAATATAAATCACAGTTTGTAATTATACCGTCGTCTTCTAAAGTGTATATGTCAGACAAAATCCCATATGTATTCCGTCAGAACACAGATTTTTTATATTTCTGTGGTTGCCAAGAACCTAACACGATATTGGTAATTACTTCTGTAGGAGATACCGTTACGTCTATTTTATTTATGAATCAAAAGGATCAACATTCTGAGTTATGGGAAGGACCGAGAACCGGAGTAGAGGCTGCTCCTAATTTGTTTGGAGTTAATAAAGCTCTTCCTGTGACAGAATTTGAAAGATATTTCTTTTCCTTCATTAACGAACATAAGAGTAGTATAATTTGGTACGACGATAGCAACGTACTGCAGGCTCAGCTCCATGCAAAGTTAAATGAATTGATAAGAGTGAATAATATCCAAAAGTTTACCTCTCCCAAGAGCATATTTCATAAAATCCGTTCGATTAAATCTCAAAGCGAAATCAGTTTGATGCAAAAGAGTTGTGATATCGCTTCCGTAGCAATAAAAAAAACTATCCAAGCTTCTAAACCAGGAATGAGCGAACATCAACTATTTGCAATAGTAGATTACGAATGTCGTATAAATGGCGCAGAATTCTTAGCTTATCCGCCCGTTGTAGCTGCGGGGAACAATGCAAATATTATTCATTATATTTCTAATAATCAAATTATCCAGAATGAGGATATGGTGTTAATGGATGCAGGTGCATAAATATAAAAAAATTCTGTGTTCTTTAGATACTTTACTTTTAATTTAATATCTATTATAGGTTGTCAATACCACGGTTATACGTCTGATATTACGAGAACATGGCCTGTTAATGGTAAATTCATGCCAGAGCAAAGGATTCTATACGAAATAGTATTAGATGTACAAAAGGAGTTATTGCAAAAATTAAAAGAAATGCCAACGTTAGATCAATTATTTCACTGCATGTGTTCACTTTTGGGAACAAGATTACAAGAAGTAGGATTAATACCAAAAAATTTATCTGGAGACAAATTAATATCAGCCGCGTTTAGTTATTGTCCTCATCATGTAAGCCATTATTTAGGAATGGATGTACATGACACTGCCAAAATTTCTAACAATATTCCATTACAACCTGGAATGATTGTAACTATTGAACCAGGTAATTGATGTTATAATAGATACGGACCTTTATATACGATTCAACGGATATATGTTTGCAGGTGTATACATTAATCCTAAAAATCCTTTGGCACCGTCAAATTTCCATGGTTTAGGAATACGAATTGAAGATGACGTTTTAATAAAAGAAAGTGGTCCTTTAGTATTATCAAGAAATTGTCCAAAAGAAATTACTGAGATAGAAGCTATTGCAAGTGAGAATCAACCATGATTAGTATTAACTTTATAATCAAATCTGTTAAAATTTCTTAGTATATAAACAATTTTATGAAAAGAATTTAATGGAGGAAGATACATTACCCATCTCATTTTAATTAAACGCTCACTAGTAACTCGAGATGTCATATTTAAAAAAAAAAAACAAAACAATTTTTAATTCTACATATATATATATATAAATTACACATATGTATATGTATAAAAATTATTAATATTTGGATTAAACATTATTACAATATTTATAAAAGCAAATCAGTTTTATTCAAAAATTTGCTTAAATGGAAACAAATGAATATTGTAAACTTGTATCCAGTACAACATCATCAAGAGTAATAATAATAATATATATGCAAGGAGTGCTAACATGAACATGTATATATAATAACAAAAATTATTAATATTTTGTTGCGCACAAATTGCTAAAATAAGAAAATAACATTCTATTGTGTATTTTAGGCCAATTATCAGTAAGTATACTTTATAGTATTGTATACTAAAATTACTAAATGATAATGTTTGGAATTATATTTTCCTAAATCATTCAAATGCAATTATATTGCTTTTTTTTTTTTTTTTACAGAAGTAATCCATACAAAAGTCGTTTTATCTGTTTAAACTCACATTAATATAAAACAGAAAGAAAGATGGAATTTTTAAAGTGTAATATATTTAAGGCCCCTCAACTTCTTGTCTGCTTCTTTCAATTTAATGAAATTATTAAGCTGGTTTACACGCAACTTGGACCAGACCATATGATCGTGAAGTGCATGTATTTGAGCTGCAGCAAGTGCAGCACTTTCTGGATATGCTACAGTGGTGCAACCAATTCCTGCAAACATGATTGAAAGAAAGAAAGAAAAAAAAAAGCATTAATTAATTACATATCCTACAATATTTTTCTAACCGTGTATATATTAATGCACAGTTATTCAGTAAGTTACATTTACATACTCCATAATCTCGATTTGATAAGCAAATGTCGCAATCCCTATATGTCACAACTTATTTATATGTATGTATGTATGTATATATATATATATATTTTTTTTTTGTTATTTAACGTTTATATATAATTTACATAGAAATTATAAATTCATAAGAAATGTATGTAACATACCTGAAGGTACATTTATAGATGACCATATGTCTTGTGTAATGTTTTCTGGTTTAAAAGGCGGACAATTAATGACTGGAAAAGCAGTATTTCCAGACAATACTGGACCCAATCCATTACTTCTCCCTGCTACAGTAATGAACACCACCTACATGAAATAAAAAGAACTTCTGATATCAAGGAAGTAAATAATACGCATAAACCACTATCGTTTTTTTATCATGTTTTTAAAATTATCCTTGAACAAAAGCCATTAATACCGCCTCTTAGGTCATTGTAAATCTACATATTATTAGTATCCAAGATTCCATTCTGCTAGCAAACAGTAACTATAATAATATTATTACAATAAGTATAAAAATATCAATTTGTCATAATAGCTTTCTTTTTCTTTTTTTTTTTTTTTTTTTTTTCTTTACATAAATTACGAACGAACTGTCGTATAAATTTATCACACAGGTTTTCAGCCAAAAATATCTACAATATTTGTTTTGTCGTTTAGCCGATGTGGCAACTTCTTTTAATCGACAACTGAAATTATTTTCGAAATTATTAACGAGAATGATAAAATATGAATAATTCGAAATTTAAATCGAATTATAATTGATCATCTTTTCTGCTTATCGTTCGAACGATCTAGTGCAAGTAGATCCAGGGATTGATCTATAGGTGTGTGTGTGTGTGTGTGTAATTTTATGTTTCAATACCTTTTTCCCAGTACCTTCGTATTCAGCAAGAATACGCAGAGTTTCTTGTGTACCCTTATGTGCACTGCACACTCTAAGTTCCACTATTAAACCTAATTTCTGTGCATAGTTTGCTATCTTATCGCAATGGTCTTTGTCAGATGGAGAACCCATTAAAATAACAATCAATGATGTCGGAGATGGAATGAGATATTTCAATTGATCTGCCACCCATTTGAAATTACGTATAACTGTATCCAGATCAGCTTGAGTGACAGTAGTCAAATCTCTGTACACCTGTGTAAATATATACATATATGTACGTATGTATGGAGATTAGAAGATTATGAATATTTACATCGTATTTATTAAAATTATAAGAAAAAGTATTGTCATTACTTGCTTATCTTTCATTAATCGCTTATCACCAGATGGCCATAATCTCCAGGAATCGCTATCGATAACATCAGAAAGTGCAATTTCACCTGACTCATCTATACCGAATTCTAATTTCATATCTATTAGAACGCAATCTCGTGTAGCCCAAGCTCTTTCTAAAACTTCGAAAACGGTCAATGAAATACGATGCATAATATCGACCTCATCCTTGCCAATTGTAACACCATTTAATTCGAAATTAGCAGAAATTATTTGTTCATCAGACCATTGAGGATCGTGATTTTCATCATCCTTATAAAATGTTTCTTGCAATGGCGGATTAAATCTGTACCCTTCTTCTACTCCTATTGAAAATAGAATTTTTTGTTTCTTTTTATTTATTTTTCTCAAATGATTTTTTTTCTTTGTTTCTTAAAAATACGAATGAGATAATTTTATCAAAATCGACATCTACCTGGATTTCTTTTTAAGAAACTACCGGTGGCTAATCTTCTTATTACCCATTCAATAGGTACCATGTTACATTTACGTGCTATGAAAGCTTTATCGCTAACAAGCTTAACGAAAGATGTATTGATACCGGCTTTATTCAGTAATTCAAAAACTTTAGCTGTTGTAGCCGTACTAACGGCAGCTTTGCCTTCCAATTCATGGGACTTCACGCCATCCCCTGCCGTAATACGATCTTTGCTTCGAATGTAACATAATTTTGTATCATTGACAATCTCATAGACCACTTTGGTCTTACCTTCGGTAAGTATCGCACCAAGTTTATAATCTATAAAATTATATATTAAAAAAATGAATTTTTCATTGGTTGTGTCATAAATAAATAATTGATTATCCCTAAAGTTTTCTCTTCTCTATAACAAAAAAAAAAAAGGTTGAATTGTTATTATCGAATCAAAAATCATTGAAATCGTTTAAGATCGGTTACCCTTATATCGTCAATAAAGAAGTATATTGGTTAGAGTACCACGCACGAACGATTAGCGAAATAGAACAACGTTCAAATGGTGATGATGAATTTAAAACAACGACCAACAAAAAATAATATGATCGAAAATAAAATAATTTATAGAGAAAACATATCGGAATATGAGTTAGTACAATCACGTGTGATATGTATGTACAACCACGTGTTGATATATATGTGTGTGTACACGCGGTTAATATACGTGTGCGATACGACGCGTTTGCGTGATGATACACACAAAACGTGTTAACGATATGTGTACAAAGCGTGTTAATGCAATACAAATGTGTTAACATAAATGTGCTCTCGTAAATATAAATATAAGTACATAGGAAAAGAAAATATAATAAATAAAATAAACGACTCACCGTTCATCTTAGCGGTCTACTCTGTACTATACTCTCTACTATACGAGTGCGACGAGTGCCAAGCAATCTTTCGATTGTGACGCTTAAAACATCTTCGAGACCTAACCCCCCCCACCTTCACCTACTTCAATTATATTCTTTTGCAAGTTTCAAATCTGCATAACATAATCTAACATAAAAAAATTTATTATAGATAACAATGCGTGTGCGTGCGTGTGGGGGGGGGGGGAGGGTGTTGCAAAACAAGTGTTTTTTCTTCCTTTCTTTCTTTCTTTTTTTTTTTTTTTTTTAATCGATAAATACCACCTCTCCAATTTGTTTATAATACGGAATTTATCGAAGATTTGAATAATCGATATAACGCGATCGATTTTGATTGTGAACGACGAGTTGTTGAATTGCAAGAATTCCATACGAACAAGAGGAGAGAAAAACAACACAAACAAAAGATCATTTTTTAAATACAATTGAACATAATTAATGACGAAAAGATATTTTTTTGAAATAATAATTTTAATTCCAAATAATAATCTCGGGCCAATATGGAAATTCAAAATGGCCGTTTTATCTGCTTCCTCTCTCTCTCTTCGTTGTCCCTTTGTTCGGTTATAATTAAGTTCAACAAGTAATTGAGATATATAAAGTTTTTAATATACGACATACATATGAAAGACGGTCGTGATCTCGACAATCGAAGACCTCCTACCGTGCCCTATATATCGACAATCGTGAAATTTCCATAAAGCCATTTCTCGTTTGTTGGAAAATTTGTGAACGACGTCGTTGAAAGAAAAGAAAAGAAAAGAAAAAGAAAGAAAAACAGTGTATAAACAAAAGGACATCGATAAACAACGATCGACAATATAAAGTATTTAATAGCGAATAATAATAAAGTCGTATGTGGGGTAATTGAAAGATTAGATAAATTAATTATATTTCCGAGAACGTAAGGGAAAGAATTAAAGGAAAATAACAGCCGACCGAATAATATTGTTTAATCGTTAAATGAGTTGGGACATTATAAACGATTATCACAATTCGAATAAGTCCGTTCATGATCCGCCGTAGGATAAAGAGAATTATTTAACGTAACGGGGAACGTAGTAATTTCCGTGGAAAGAATTTTTTTTGTCTTGTTTTCTTACATTTCTTTTTTCTTTAGTTTAGTTTAAAAATCTAGAACGACCTTGTATCGAGAGATTACGTAAGTCACGTGCATTAATAAAACGAATCTCAATACTTTTCGTATTGTACGAGTGAGAGAAAGAGAGAGAGAGAGAGAGAGAGAGAGAGAGAGAGAAAGAGAGAGAGAGAGAGAGAGAGAAGGAAAAAAATGTGCGTACGTATGAGTGGAAAAAGGAGACGAAAAATGAAAGAGAGAAGGAGAGATATGTAATTTGTAAAGACAAAGGGAGGTAGAGAGGGGGGAGGTAGATGATGAAAGAAAGGGACTATGGTAAGCTTTATTCGGGGTAAATTGTATCCGGAAGCGAACCAACCGGTTTCATGGCGTGATCGTTTTCGTCTTCTTCATTTCTTCGTGTCTCTCTCTCTCTCTCTCTCTCTCTCTCTCTCTCTCCTCTCTCGCATCTATCTATCTATCTCTCTTGCGAAAAAGTCCTGACTGTGCGTAGAACGTGCCGTACGTAAACGTATAGTACGTGTCCATACATGTGTCCGTGCGCGCGCGAGCGTGCGTGCGTGCGTGTGTGTGTGTGTGTGTGTGTGTGGTGGGCCACAGAAAATAAAAGATAATAGTAAAAGAAGGAGGTAGTAAAGAGTAAGGAACAAAAAGTAAGTTTCCATTGGTCTACCAGCTCATTTGTCGTTTGGAACGCGAGCGGTACGTTCTGTTGTATCGATAAATATAGTACGATCGATTATTACGCGAGAAAATCACGATTAACTCGTTCCTATACGTTAATAAACGTTTAAGAGAGATAAAGAGAAAATTTACGAATCTTGTGAGCGTGTGGTATACGTATACGTATATATATATATATATATATACATATTCATATTCTTCGTATTTTTCGTCTTCTTTTTCTTATTATTCTTCGTCCTTTATATATATATATATTTAAAAGCGCACGAGAAAAGAGGAAGCCTAATATACGACGCACGTGGTGGTATGTATTTATATATATGTATGTATGTGTGTGTATATATATATATATATATATATATATATATATATATATATATAGGATTACACGCGACTAACGAATCATGCACGCGACAAAGAGATACGGACGAATGATCAATGGTTACGATCATATACCTTTCGTGATTTATCATAACTTAAAGAGATTGTATTTTAAATTAATATCTTAGTAAATATCCTTCGACCGCAGATAGTGTTATACAACTTATTACTTTTCCTTCGTATTTAACCTTCATATTTATGATTGAGGTTTACCTATATATGTATGTGCGTATATATATGTGTATATATTTATATATTTAGTAAAATGAACGATCAACAAGTGAATAGAATTTAATTAATGTGCGCACGATCGTGAGAGAATTGACATGCAATCGCAAATATCTATAGATCAATGTTTATTACTTTTTTCGTTTTTTATCGAAGATAGATTTTTTTTTCTTTCCTCTCGTCTCTTTTATCACTTTATTACCTCTTTGTGTATTAATTCTTTGTAAAGAGAAATTTATTTCAACGTTTGTTAATGTTATATCTTTTCTTTTTTTTCTTTTTTTTTAACATAAACGCGGTAAACGTGCGTGCGTGCGTGCATGTGTGTGTCTGTGTTGTAGCTTCCCTCTTTACTAAATATTGATCTTCAAAATAGATAAATATTTGTTAAGATTGTATTTAGAAGATCCCATTGAATTATCATTAAATTTACTTATATACACGTTAGTCAATAAATATTCTGTAGAAATATAAAGACTATTCTTAGATGAGAGAACATTACAGTTGAATGATGAAATTAATTGCGAAATACTGATTATCAAAGAGTACTGAAAACATGATCGTGGTATTCATTGAAAAAGAAAAAGAAAAAAAAAGAGCAAAATTCTTATCTAACCCCTTGGGGTCGATAGTTTATAGGGGCATTGACGATAATGTGAAAAAAAGACTGTAGGGGGTCCAGAATGCATGTCTAAAGATTATATTAATATTTACTTCATATTTGTTACAATGTATATCAACACTTGTCGAACTCTTATAGATATATATTGTCATGTAAAATTTTTAACTAATTCAAAGAGAATTTTTTTTATGACGATATAAATTTATATATATGTATATATATATATATACATAAATTTAAATTAAAAAAAAAAAATGTTTATTTTCTACAGAATCTAACTTTCAAGTGTATATAAATTAACGTAAGACGTGTTAAGAAACAAAATTTGTATCAATCTTTAAATTATTTTGTTATAGATAAATATAAGAATGTCTCATGATACACAAGGTGACAATTGTTCTCGCGCGATATCATGTCTTTCAATAAATGATCTACCAATAATACTCAAGGCCAAAGACGATCAAGTTAGGAGTAAAGAAATCTCTGGGCTCACGCACGAGTGTGGTGTTTTTGGATGTATTGCTGCAGGAGATTGGCCATCACAAATTGATGTAAGCCAAGTAATATGTCTCGGTAAGTTAACTAAAAGAATTTTAAATGTTAAATTAAGTCGAATGATGCTATGGTACTTTTTCAATAGGTTTAATTGCTCTACAACATAGAGGCCAAGAAAGTGCCGGCATTGTTACGAGTCAGGGTGTCTGTTCAAAATCATTCTATGTTCACAAGGGTATGGGAATGATTAATAACATCTTCAATGATGAAAGCATGAAGAAACTTAAAGGCAACTTAGGAATAGGTCATACTAGATACAGCACTAGTGCGGCTAGCGAAGAAGTCAATTGTCAACCTTTTGTAGTACATACGGCACATGGTGCCTTGGCAGTCGCCCATAATGGAGAACTTGTAAATACAGAATCACTAAGGAAAATGGTAAAATAAATCAAATATTAAGATATCTTATTTCCCCTATCTCTTAATTTTAACTCTGTCGATATTGCCCGTTTGAATTAGGTATTAGGCCGTGGAGTTGGTCTTTCAACGTATTCAGATTCTGAACTGATAACTCAGGCTCTGTGTTTAAATCCTCCCGAAGGTGAAGTTAATGGTCCGGATTGGCCAGCACGTATTAAGCATCTCATGCAATTAGCGCCGTTATCTTATTCTTTAGTAATCATGCAAAGAGATAAAATTTATGGTGTTAGAGACCCATATGGAAATAGGCCTTTGTGTTTGGGAAAAATAGTACCCATTGGCAAGCTTGGTATGTTACATATATTAAAAAAAAAAAACATTTTTTAAACAGTATATGATATAAATATTTGTATTAAAAAAACAAATTAAATTACTAAATTTTATATTCTAAAACTATAGCAGGAGATGATTCGGACGATGACGACGAGGCAGAAGGTTGGGTAATCTCGTCAGAATCTTGTGGTTTCTTAAGCATTGGTGCAAGATATGTTCGGGAAGTTTTCCCAGGTGAAATTGTGGAATTAACTCGTGAAGGTATTAAAACGATTGACATTGTAGAAAGACCAGACAATAAGCCACAAGCATTCTGCATATTTGAATATGTTTACTTTGCCCGAAGTGACAGTATTTTTGAAGGTAACTAACAATCATTGATATCGATGCCATTAATAAAATGTTTTTCTAAAATAGTTTTAATTTATAAATTTTATCTTTTGATAGGACAAATGGTATATTCCGTTCGTATGCAATGTGGTCGCGTATTGGCAATAGAATCTCCGGTAGATGCAGATATAGTTAGTTCTGTACCAGAATCTGGTACAGCAGCAGCACATGGTTATGCCAGACAGGTGAATTATATGATTAAATTATTACTATCTATATAAAACTAATGGGAAATATATATATATAAAAATTGATATTAAACACATATATAATTTACATATTTCAGTCTCAAATACCATTCGCCGAAGTATTATGCAAAAATAGATATGTCGGTAGAACGTTCATTCAACCTAGTACACGATTAAGACAATTAGGAGTTGCTAAAAAATTTGGTGCTTTATCTGAAAATGTAAAGGGAAAGAAACTAATTCTCATTGACGATTCTATTGTCAGAGGAAACACGATTGGACCTATTATAAAACTTCTACGTGATGCGGGAGCAAAAGAAGTAAAATATTTTTACTTTTATATATATATATATAAAGGATGATTTTCCAAATCATCCTTATCGTGTATTTCTAATGTAATATATGTGTTTATATATATATTTCTATATTTGTTTACAGGTTCATATAAAAGTGGCGTCGCCTCCTTTAAAATATCCGTGCTATATGGGAATAAACATTCCAACGAGAGAAGAGTTAATTGCGAATAAACTGGATAATGTAAAATTAGCCAAATATGTTGGTGCTGATAGTTTGACATACCTTTCTGTCGAAGGACTTATTCAAGCTGTTAGACATGGTATGGATAATAAAGAAAGCAGTTATATCGGTCACTGCACTGCTTGCTTGACAGGAGAATATCCTGATGAACTACCTGGTGATTTAGATTGGTGAAGAACGTGGATAATCCATAATGTTTCACAAATAAGAAACTCGAATCCTCTTTTTCCATCGAAACTTCAATCTATTTTTCCTAATTACCAGCAAGAATATTATATAATTTTAAAGTTTATTGGCTATACACGTATTAAAATAATATATATAGCCATTTTGTTATTCTAAGCTGGTCAGCTAGTTCAGTGCAGTATTTTATGTTTAACAATATAATTTAATTATGTTTGTAATCTATATATAAAACAATCTTTCTTTGATGAAAAGATCAATCTCAACAGTAGACTTTATTATTTATTAAATTATGTATTACTTATAATTATACCTTGTCGCTGATTTATATTTGCTTTGACATATTCTTCTGCCACAGATTTTAATCTCTCCGATAACTCTTTCATTTTTGCCTCCCGTTTTAATAATTTTTTATGCTTTTTATTGACAGGATCATCTTCAACAATATCATTAATGATTTCCATTTTCGTTTCATCTGTATTAATGTTTGTATTAGTATCTCTATCTGTCTCCACATCATCCGTGATATTAGAAGTATCTTGTACGATATTGACTAGATTATCCACTTCAGTATTCACGACAGAATCTTCACGAATCCTATCCAATGTTAAGAGTGTTGATTCTGTGTTAAAATCGTCGTTATTTTGTATGAATTTATCTTTCACAACCGACGATTTCTTTTTCTGTTTTTTCGTTGTTTTATTTTTAACAATACGTTCTTTCTTTTTTTTAACTACTTTAATAGATTTGTGTTTTTTATTATTTGTATCAGTACAGAGATTACTAATTTTGGAAGTAGATGGTTCCGCATGGATGTGTTCCTCTAATATATTAAGATTATCTTTTACAATTTCCTCGTTATTTTCTTTTTCTTTTGTAACTGTTTCATTGGTAGAAGACTTGAGTGCATCAACAACTGATTTGGTATTACTGTTTTCCAGGTTCTTCTCGCATTTTTGTTCCTCTTTATATTTGTATATAGCGAATGGATTATCTTCATCGGATTCTGAATCCACTGCAATACCTTGCGACTTTTTTTCCTCTCGAATTTTTTGTTTTTCCAAATAGGCGCATAAAGCGTCTATTCTGTTATCCCTTATATCCTTCCAAAAGGAAAGGGCTATGAAATAAGATCAAAGTTAGTTAGTATAACAGGGGCTGCCATAATTATCAAAATAAACTTGATTAATAATACCTTGCGATTGATACATAGGCGGAACACCGGCCTGTTTAATTGTTTCTATATTTGGAATACAATTACTATGTTCGGAGTCACCAAGAACTTCGGTCCTCTGTTTGACGAATACCCTTTGCATTTTCAATACCTTTCTAGTCTTTCCAAAATATTTTAGAGTTGGAGCTTGATCGAATATGGGATCGTCTACGACTGGTTTGTCATCCTTTTCAAAGAACATATAAGTTCCTACAACGTCCTCGTATGTACCTTCATAAAACTAAAAAAGAAACAACGTCACTTGATTTAATTCAAATCAATGAATAATCTTGTAAATATATAAATTCAATTAAAATCTTGAGGGAATATATTATTAAGAGAAAATAAAAAAAAAATTACCCTTCCATCAATTTGCATTATTGGATGATCTGTATCTATTCCAACCATATCCAATTGAAGTTGTCCATTTGTAAATATATTATTATTAACAAATCCTTCAAATTCGACATATACGAGAATCTCCTCCTCGTCTTCAAATAATTCAGTATCAGAATCCATGTTTAAACGTATTTTTTTAACGTCTATCTAATCGTAGATAACATTTTTAACAAATGCAATAAAGTGCAACAGTAATAATATATAATTTTATGCACCTGCCTACAGTGAAACAGTGGCGCCACCTGCACTTACTCGTGAGAACTAAACGAGTTAACTC
The DNA here is from genome assembly GCA_918808275.2 of Dolichovespula sylvestris. Taxonomy (NCBI): domain Eukaryota; kingdom Metazoa; phylum Arthropoda; class Insecta; order Hymenoptera; family Vespidae; genus Dolichovespula; species Dolichovespula sylvestris. Next base: position 5,070,879 of record OU964976.1, read on the forward strand.
GAGCATGCGCAAACGAAGGATACGTATCTTGGATCACGTTGTACGTAAACAAACACTCATCCGTTGTATTAGTCGATCATGGAGGACGGAGCAATCTACGACGGACACATTCGAAACGGTGCTAATAAAATTACGAATTTAAAAGGAGCAAAGGTATATTCCCGATTGATAGTAATCATAGAAATTTTTATTTATTTGTATATACATATAATATTTTCGTTGTGATTGGACGACACAATCAATTAAAACGCAATTGAGTTTCTCTGTGAGGAAAGATTTATTTTGTTAACCTCACAAGATTTATATAAAGAAAAGTATCTAATAACAAAACATTACCTGTAAAGAAAGAAACGACATTTAATATTATTAATTGTAATGTCGATTCCTTAATCACAATCACTGTAGTAATTACTTTTAATTATTGAAATTAATCTTATCAATTTGCTTTATCAAAGTTCATAGATTATTTTTACTATATTTTTAATTATTCATAGATTATATAGTCTACGATACATACAGCCGCAATGACGAGTCAAGCGCGGCATTGTTTTAAATTAAAGAAAATTATATTTTTCTTTACATATATATATATATATATATATATATATATATATATATATATATATATAGATAGATATATATATATATATAGATATATATTTAAAAAACAAAAAACAGATATGTACAATACACTTAAATTAGTTCGACTTTTATAATTCTAAAATCACATGAATTACACTCGCGATATATTTACAATTAGTTAACGGAAATAGCTGGACCAAGTTGACGCATTAATTTATAACATTCCTGGAGTCTTTTTCTATCGCCAATTCTTTCAAGTGTTTTGGCAGCTTCTGCAAGCATACCAGCACGTTCACCGGGTGAAGACAGTAATAAAGCTGGTAAGTGTCGACATGCTAAGCATAACGCATATGCGTGTTCCCTTTCACCGTTATTCTGTTCCTGGGATCTGTCTTTACCGCAAATAATAGAAGAACGTGAATTTCTGTGATGTAAACTACGATCCAATAAAATCTGAGTTTTTACTGGGGCTGCTCCTGCCATAATACGTGCCGTAGCCTCGTACAAGAATACTCTTGGTAGTATGCACTGAAAATTATTAAGATTATAAAAACATGTCGCATGGAGAAACACATTTTTCTTTGTTTATTTTTTTCCTTTTTTTATTTGCTTTAATACTCACCGACATATGTTGACACAATTGTCTTAAACAAGCTAAATCCCTTTGGAAACTAGCAAGAGACACATTACTAACTGGTTTTTCTAATCCGCTGTCGAATTCTTGCCATATAATAGTACGTATCTCTAATAACCAATCGCAGAGCCATAATTGCGTAAGCTGTAAGAATACAAAGAGAGAAAGAGAGAGAGAGAGAGTAGATCATTATTATAAATAAATTCAATATTATTTATAAATAAAGTTTCGATTGCTCGTGTACATGTGTATGATTATCGCATGGTGCTGTGGCCTGCCACAGGAGTTGCACTGTAGAAGTATTGCATAGTTGTATTTCATGCAATGCAACTACAATGCACACTCGTAACAGGTAAGCATGCTTCCAAAAAAAAAAAAAAGAAAAGAATGAGAGAGAAATAGTGTTCATAGATGGAAGAAAAGGAAAATTAAAATGTCACGGATATTCTTTCGGCGCAATTAAATCTTATTGGACGCGGAATAGAATCATTTTGTTTGTCTAAAAAAAAAAAAAAAATAAATAAAAAGACATCTACCCATACGTATATAGGATAAAAAGCTTACCATAACATTTTGAGACGATTGTTGTTTACAATGATAATAGACTATGGATTGCTCCAAGAATATTCCCGCTTGATCCATCAGACGCATCGAAACTATTTTGGAGGGGTGTTTGGCCGCTTGCAGAACGTTAAGAACGGCGTACGGCAATGGACTGCGATTACTGTTATTGCAAAGTTCGAAATTTCTTTCGTAAGGAAATTTCGTTTCTACGATATTCCAAACGGTTTCATCTTCGTCACCCAACCTCCATGCCGCGGCAACAAAAATAACTGCTCCCCACCAAAGGCCAACCTCATCCTCGCAACCTATAATAAAATATTTCTTTGTATATATATATATACATTTAAAAAAAAAAAAAAAAAAAAAAAAAAAAAAAAAAAAAAAAAAAAAAAAAAAAAAAAAAAAAAACCACACAAATGTTATAATTCACGCGACCATCGATTAGATTACGATATATCCATTTATAATACCTGCCACACTGATTTTATCCGTACTCGGGAAACAGGCGTCAACTTCCGCGGAAGCTATTATATTTCGTGCCAATTCCAATACGTTGGATGCGTGCGAGTCCCCAGCGGTGCCGGTCAATAAACGTAAACATTGTGCAATCAAATGTTCCCTGTATGCACGTGCAGCGAACGACAAAGGATCGGCCTTGCTATTTTGCGAAGTAAATTCACCGTCCGATTGTTCCCCATATTGCCACTTTTGCGTTGCCAAAAATCTTGCGCCCTCGTCGTTCATGATCCATTTCAATTTTGGCGGTACGGCACACGAGGACAATAACATTCGCGCTTTACCCAAATAATATTTGTGGATAAATGGGAAAAGATACTTTTTAAAGCACAACGCTGAATTAACGTATATCTCTGCAAGTAGTGCCTTTGGCATATTTTCATCGGCTGCCTCTGCATAATTCATGGCTGAAAGTGCAAGATAAAGCGTACCATTCTTCGATCCATCCGACAGATGCAAACACAACATGTGCTGATAAACGATTGCTATCTCCATCGCCGACAATTTTGCTTGTTGTTGCCTTTCCGTCTTTACGATGAAGTATTTATTTAAATGAAGAATCCATTTTCCAAGCCAAAGTTTGTAAAGTATTTGTCGTATCGCCTGCCACGTAGTGGCAAGAAATACCTCGGTACGCGACAACGGAAACGAACGATTAAAGTATTTTAAACACTGATGCAAATCTCTGTAGGCCTGACCGTACTCTTGCTTAGATATATTGAACTCTGCCTGACGTCTCCAACGTCTTAGTTCCAAGAATATTTTACTGTCGGCCGGGAGGATAGGATCGTCATACATTAACAATCTACACAATCCGCCAATCAAGAGGATCATGTTTGTGAACCATATGAAGATGTTGCTCCATAATCTGGTATCTATTTCGGACGATTCTAAATTATAAAAAAAAAAAAAAAAAAAAAAAAAAAAGAAACGAAAAGAGGAGATTTATAAGAAAACAATTAAAATTCTCTCTCTTTCTCTTTCTCTCTCTCTCTCTCTACATATTTTGATTCGCAACGTTAACAATATTATATTTACCTTGAAAGTCAAGTATAGTTCGTCCGTCCAACTTCGTATTCAAATACTTGTAATTAAACTTTTCGACGTTGTTCATAACAGTGCCTAAAGGATTAAATATCAAAAACATGAACATGATGCCGCATAACGTTAGCCGAGTGTGATCTCTCATTCCTCCTGTCTCCTGTTTAATTCCCGTATGAAGATTTTGTAATACGTCCGGTTCTTCCTTTACAGACGAAGGCGAGGCTGGAGATAATGGCGCTGGAGCTGGAGATAGAGACGGTTCGCTGGAATCCGAACGAGGTGGTGTCAATTCGCCGCATGCCAATAAATCGTGTATGTTTTGCCTTTGCGTTGCCAATTTTAACGACATGTTTTCTGCCTTCAATTTGGCATTAGAATTTTGAAGAAACCTTATGTAATCGATGGTTTTCCTCAATATAGCCGACTTATTCAATTTGGCATCGCATCCGGCAATAATATTCTTCAATTCGATAATCTTATCGTTTATGGACGTTCTATAACGTCGTTCGATAGCATTATGAGCACTACGTTTAACTTCTCTGACTCTTGGTACCCCTACGTGAGCGTTTGTGTTTAAACGATTTATCTGAACTTTATCGGCGTCCAAGACTACAGGAATTCCTAAAAAAAAAAAAAAAAAAAAAAAAAGAAAAAGAATACGATCGATCAAATAATTTTTAATAACAATTTAAAAAACAAAAATCACTTACCAGTAGTTAATACTGTTCCATTCGCGGTGTTCACCAAGGTATGTATTTGATGTGGTACAGGATTAGATGTAATAGTTTGCGATCCGTTGGAATAAACGACCGACTCCGATTTTAATAATTTTGCTGGTAAAAATAACTGTCTCTGCGGCGTAACAGGTGCTAATGTAACAACCGGAGATTGAACATTGATGTTCATATTTTGTGGTATAGTATATTGCGAACTGAATACCGTAGGTGGAGGTACTACGGATATTTTACGCGGTCTAGTTTGTACAGACGGTACATCCTGAACCGGTGGTGTTTGTTGCTTGTTAACTATTGTTTCCGGTTGCGATAAAACATTTCCAGTATTTATAGGTTCCAATATATTGGTATCTTTGAAATCCTTAAACTCATCGCTACTACTTAGATTCAAAAAGTCAAATATATCACCATCTATTTGCATAGGTTCTTCTAATTCTGAAAGTAATGTTTCATCGCTGAATAGAGGTTCATTTTTTAATAATTCCCTTTCACAATTTGTAAGTATATCTGTAAATTGAATATGGTCATATTAAATTTCATATGTAATAATTATTATATGTACATGTATATTTATATAGATATATATATAAAAGAACAAAAAAAGAAAAAGAAAAAAACAATCATTAGGAGAGAATAATACAATGAAATTTGTTATAATACTTTGTTGACAGTTTTATGACAAATAAAAATTGTTTTTGTTAATTGTTCTCATACATAAGGTAACAATTCAAATGAAATATTATAATATAAAAAAAAAAAAAAAAAAAAAAGAAAAATAAATATAAAAAGAAAATATAAAAAACACGTACATTTATGATCAGCGATATTAATTGAAAAATAATTATTAAATAGATGTAAGAAAATCTAAACTTCGATAAACAAAACTCACCGTCTATACCAGCAACTTCGTTTAAATTAAAGTTATCGTTTCCTTGAAAAGAAAAATCAGTTTCCTGAGCGGACGGCCATCCCCCTGGATCGGTCATTTTATTAAATATAATTTCATTTATTAATCACACAAATAAAACAATAATCTTTAATAATTCGAGTTAGCAGTACGTCAAGCGCAATAACCGAAAAAACGACAATAATCATACGACATGTGGGCCGACCAATCAGAGGGCTAGTAACGATCGGACGATGTTGCGTCATCATTGCTTGTATTATATATAAACGCCATGAATAATTTCAAAGATAAGAAACTCGATTTTAAAAAACTGTCAACTATGCATTAAATTCCTCGTCAATTTTATACGAAATTCAATTTGACCAATTAAAAATGAGAAAGAAAAATACGAATCGTTCATTGGTCGATACATCGAACGTTCGAAGAACTGCAATCCAATCGTGTACGAATCTTCGGTCATACGATTCAATGAATATATTACGAATCGTTGTGGGTTTGCGAAGTATTTAAATAATATCTTTTTTCTTTTTATTTATTTTCTCCTTCTTTCTAACTCCACAATTCAAAAATTCTCAAGAAACATATTACCAATGCAGAAAAAAAAATTTCTTTACAGTATTTCTATGTTTCGTACAGTCCATGATTCTTTTCCTCGAACGTTTGTAACGAGATATATCGAAGTGATTTTCATAAAGTAAATATTTATATATTTTATCAATGAACTTCGTTTAATGTGTTATGAAACAACATTATGAAATCGGATCTTCGATTGGTGGAAAGGCGAAAGAGAAGCTGATTTAAATCCTAATCAAGTAAGGAACGAACGAACGAACGAACGAATCTCCCCCCTACGATTATTTCGTTTTTCGTTTAGTAAATATATATGCATCGCATTAACGACAATTAATTTCTTTTTTACTTTTTTTATTTTTATTTTTCGTCAAATACTATCGCGTTTCGAACAACGAACGATGAATTTTTCGATCGTAATGATTATAAGAAACGTAAACAAATATACTCTCTTAACTATAAACGTATAGAAATATACTATATATATATGTGTGTGTGTGTGTGTGTATATATATCACATACACGCGATCACACACGCAACACATTGAGGAAAGAACATAACCCAAAAAGTAATATTTTCCCGCGCGAAGGATAAAATTCGCGCCAAAGCGTTATCGTGGATTAACCAATGGGAGATCGGTTAAGAGTTTGTGACGTAGCGTTTAAAGCGCTATACGTCGAGTTGTGTCGGCCGCCGCCATGCCATGCGGTCATCGTGTAACTGACGTGACTATCTTTTACGTGCAATATCATAGAGTTTAATCGGTAAGAAAATAAAATAATTTCCCTTCCACCGTGTATTATCCGCGTGTGTTTAATGTGACGACAATTTGTCGTAATCGTTAACGCGAGTACTCCGTTAAAGGACAAGTGACGTGTTCTTGTGAAATAGAAGACGTAGGACCCGCTCCCTGTCGGTTAGAAGTTGACTAACGGCGGTAGAGATTTGAATGCGTCGTTTGGGGAAAACGAAGAAATCGTTGAAGGTAACATTTTCTCTCTATCGTCTTTTTGTAATTTTTTTGCTTGCGTTAATTACATTTTTGATAATAGATATTATACGTCGTTTGACCAACGAGATGATCGAATAATCATTTTTGTGTATATAGGTGTTCTATATATAATATATATACACGTATATATATATGCATATATATGATATATGTATGTATATATATGTGTGTGTGATATATATACACATCTCATAAAACTTGGCTTTGTGTGTTCTCGAATATGTCAACCGGTGGCGCTAGTGTAGCGCCCTTTGACGTTATCGTTCATTGGGTGCTGCACTCTTGTGACAGTTTTTTCAAAGTGACCTATGGTTACAAGCCGGCGCGGCCATATTTCTAACGCTACTGATATATACACATAAATATATATATATATATATATATATATATATATATATATATATATATATATATATATATATATATTACGATTCTCGTGGGAATAATGTTCGACGTTCCGTTTTTTCTTATTTTTTGTTCTTTTCCTCTTTTCTCTCTCTCTCTCTTCTCTCCTTCCACCATTTCTCTTCATCGATTCTTATTACGTTGTTTTTGTTCCTCTCGTGATTATGATATACATATATGTATATGATGTATATATATCATATCGTATATAATATATATATATATATATGGTTATGATTATTAAGAAATTTTTTTTTATATCGATAGAACTCATTTTTCAAAGTGGTAAACTTTCTTATCGATTTGTAGAGTATATTGTATGTATACACATATATATATAAATATATATTATATATTATATATATATGTACGTATGTATAGTAGTATGCATAACATATATGTATATATGTATACTGTTACGTCGTCGTTGCGATCCGAGTTCAGTGCACTTAGAAACACTTGCGCCACACACAGATACACACAACACTTAATGTGCTCCGCGTACATGTAAATGTATGTATATATATATATATAAAATGTACATATAGGTGCTCGTTTATCGTTTTAAAGCTACGAAGATGACGACAAAGTCAACGACGAGAATTTTACGTGGTCGGTGTAACATTTTTGCAATTACATTGTAAAGCATGAGTCATGTTTAACGAAACGAAACGAATTATTTTTTTGATATATTTTCGTCGTCGGATTGGTTAATTCATTTTCTAATCCATTTTAAAGGATCCTATTGTAACGGATATTAACATTTGCTCACACACACACACACAAAATATTTCATTATCGACGTATACGTGTTCTTCTCTTAATCATAAATCTTACGATCGTTTTAATGAAATTTTACAAAAAAAGGGGGGGGGGTGGAGGAGGAGGTCTGGATAGAGAAAAAAAAAATTGACAAAAGGAAAAAAGAAAAGTGGGACTCCATGACTCATTCTTAAAACGATGTTGCAACAAGTCGAACACGTCGTTGGCATAAAATTTCTTATTTTGTTTCGTAAATTCAATGGATATATATACAATACATGCATACATACATACATATATATTTTTCTAAGGTGTTTATAACTTTCGTTGATCTTAAAACATTGTAACTTCTTTACGAATATTTTCATATTTCCATTTATTATTGTTTTAAGAATGGTTAATCATTATTTCCCCTTTTTCTCTCTCTCTCTCTCTCCCTCCGTCTGTATGTATGTCTGTCTGTCTGTCTGTTTTTCCCTGTCTTTCCATGCTAACCAAAACTCGAAAACTCACCGACACCTGTCCTGCTACCTCGAAAAGGAAGAAGGAAGGCGAACCAACAGGTTTTATACACTGGGTACAAGCCATTGGTTACGAGCCGATACCTATACCTGTTCGAAAACTTGAACGATTTCAGAACAAAAATTTCGTTTTATTTATATGCAAAATATTTTTTTCTCTATATATAAAATTTCGTATATACATTTTACGAAATCACTAAATTTATACGAACCAAATCGTATAATGTAGACACTAATAATGCAATTACGCGAGTACGTAATAATTTTCGATTGATTTATTATTTTCTCAGGGCTATTTGAAAAATAACGCCAAATTCAACTATCCCGGATAATTAACATAGATTGATGAAAATCAAGTTTAGAAGCGTGCTAAATAAAACCGGTTTATATATATATATATATATATATATATATATATATATATACGCACCATTTCTCTCTTTTTTTAATTTATTTTTGTTGTTGTTCGTCTATTTTTTCCCGATCGTGCTCACTCCAAAACCGGTATTATTGTCGTTGTCGTCGTCGACGTCGTCATTATTAATCGAGTATCTATCACGTAAATCGAGTTATATATCGCGCGCGCATGTACGCATGCATACATGTATGCACGCATGCATGCACAGATGTCCGTGCAAAAAGAAATTTATAGACTCCTCGGTTACTAACGAGATGTATTATTTGCCAAAAGCAATTTTCATGAACGAAGAAAAAGAAAGTATTAACGTGTGCTGCTTATGTGCGCGCGAGCGAGCGAGCGAGCGCGCTCGCGTAATTTGAACTAATTCGATCGAAATTGATCGAAATTGATCGATTACGGGCGTCTGGGGAAAAGGAAAGGAAGGAAAAAAGTTTATCCCGGTCTCGCATTTTTATCGTACGAATACATACACTTCAATTTTTTTTTTTTCTTTTTAATGATTATCTATTTACACGATCGTTTAACGAATTTCTGCGATAAGAATATATATATATATATATATATATATGTACACACACACACACACACACACGTCTATATATATAGATATTAATTAATAAAAAAAAAATATATTAAAGAGAAAAGATTGTTTCGTTAGATGGATAAAAATTGTTCGCGATGAGAACCGCTGTATTCGTTCGCGAGCAACGCTTTAAAGGAGATATACTCATATCTCTCAGTGTCTACTTAAGAACTTTGTAAGGTTAGGGAGAGTTGAAACGCTGGAAAGACGTATTCGGCTTCTCTCTCTCTCTTTCTCTTTTTCTCTTCTCTCTCTCTCTCTTCTCTCTCTCTCTCTCTCTCTCTCTCTCTCTCTCTCTCTCTTTCTCGTTGAACAGCAACAGCAGTAGCAGCAGCAAGCAAGAAGAGAAGTGGCAACGACGCGGCCACTCTCTCACACAACACACACACATACACAGCGTCGCGTCGCGTAATAATATATACGTGTAGAGCGTGTTGGATGTGTAAATATATATATATATATATATATATATATATATATTTTTCGATGGCAACGAGAAAAAGAAAGAGAGAGAGAGAGAGAGAGAGAGAGAGGAGGCCACGCCATTGTCAAATCGACGATTGCCTTCGAGGTCATCGCAAGATTGGCCTCCGTGTCGACTGTTTTTTCTTTATTTTTTTCTCTCTCTATCTATGCATATATTCTTTCTTTCTTTCTTTATTTACTTATTTCGCGACTCTCTCAGTTACAACATTTTTGCTCATATTTTTCTTTTTTTCATTGTCTTTTTGCTCGTATTTTTTCTCGAGGGATGCTGAAAGAGTCGATCGATAAAAAGAGTGGGGGGAGAGAGAAAAAGAGAGAGAGAGGGAGATCTTTCCTAACCTCTTCTCGTGAGGTCTACGGTTGGCCTAATTTTTTTAGTGCACCGGAAGAGTAACGTGTTTCTATTTATAGGTTAGTTTCTTACGAAATTCTATCTAAATCTTTTCGATAACATCGTTTATATGGGAGAGAAAAATTTATGTCTAACTCGCGGGATGTCCAAATCACGTTTTGTGTCTGTCCGTTCTGTTGTGTCGTCCGTGTCTCTCTCCGTGTGCGTGTGTGTGTGTGTGTGTGTGTTCGAACGTTCTGTGAAATACATATGTATGAATGTACATATATATATATACACGAACGATACGGTCTTCCCCAATGTCCAGTGAAATTCGAACGAAAGCAGCGCCATAACGACGCGCATGATTACACAAGCGGACTTAAAACGCAAGTTGCCTGCGTAAAAAATAAAAAAAAAATAAATATTCGTTTCTAACGAGGTAAGCTTAATGTCAATCTTATGTGAAAGTAACGTCGGATTATGACGAAAAATTATTTTTTTAATAATCTTTTTCTTTAATCGGATTTTGTAAAAAAAAAAAGAGAGAGAGAGAGAGAGAGAAGATATAAAAAATTCTACGCGATCGGAAAGAAATTTAGAGGACTCTTTTTACTCTTCGAGCTATGTCTAACGATGTCGTCGCGAACAAAAAAAAAAAGAAAGAAGAAGAAGAAATCTTTCGGAAACTTCATTTACAATCATCATATCGTTCGTACGTTAGAGGACGGGGGTGGTGGGGATGGGAAGAGGGAGGGGAAAGGAGGAGGAGATGGGTCAAAAGTTTCTAAGTAGGTCGATAGCTCTCTTAAAGTGTGAATGATCAAAAAGTTCTTAGACGACATTAAATATCAATTACCCTTTTGTCGAGATTTTTCAAATCAGCTGATCATATCTTCCCCCCCTCTCTCTCTCTCTCTCTCTTTTGAAATTGTGCAAAAAGTATTTCTCCGGATCCCTTGAAAATTTTACAATACCGAAAAATTGGCTGAGCCTCGATTGAAAAATTGTAGTACGATATTCTCGATATCACTTGTAGAAAATAACAACTTTTTACCGGATCAAATATGTATTGTATATACATACTTCGTAATACTAACCCCGCGTATAAATCGAATACATACTGCGAGCACATATGTATTTCCATTTTGGATCCTCCGTCGTCGTCGTCGTTTGCGAATAAGGAATAAACAGTGGCTCTCATGCGACGTATGTAGGAAACGAGAGTCGATTTTATAACTAACTAACAACCGAGTTGATCGAATTATTGGATAGAAAATAAACATATAATCCTGTTGAGTTTCGACGATAACCTATGGACAGGGGAGTACCTACCGGAAAAAGGTGGAGAAGAGAAGCTTTTCATTGTTCTTCGCAAAGACAACGACGAGGTGGACGATGACTGTGACGATGACGACGACGATGATGGTGGTGTAGTTGCGTGATTGTGTGTGATGGTACCAGGGTATATTCTCTTTTTACGAAACTTCCTGTCCATTGTACTAAGGAAGAGGTATCGTACATTGAGAAAAGAAATATATATATATATATATATATATATATATATTATACTATAAGTACTCTTGTTTCGCTGTACTGTGCTATACTGTGCTATACTGCGCTGTGCTGTACTGGGTTATGCCGTGCTGTGCTGTTGCGCTTCTGATTTCGCCGACACAAGCAAAAGATATTTTTCTTTGATCCCTTTCTTCCTTCCTTCCTCTTCTCTTAGCCCCTCCCCCTCCTCCCTCCCTCCCTCCCTTCCTCTTTCTCTTTCTCTTAACCCCACCACTCCACCCCCTACTTTTTGTTCCCTCACTCGAGAGTACGAACTGATCCTCGTTCGATGGCTCCTCTTATATGCCATCATGGCGGATGGATATTCTCCTTCCGTGTCGTCGTATTTATTATTATTATTGTTATTATTATTGTTATTATTATTATTATTATTATTATTATTATTATTATTATTATTATTATTATTATTATTTTATTTTATTTCGTTTCATTCCTTTTTCGAAAGAGAAACCCTGATCTTTGACTTCGTTCGTTTTCGTCTTCATCGTTATTAAACTTAAACCGACTCGGCAAAGTTTATTCTTACGCAGTTAAAATTCTAATCGCTACTCAGGAAACTTTATGCCATCGTTGTTGTAATATACATACGTACATAAACGCGCGCACGTGTGTGTGTGTGTGTCTATATATATATATATATATACGCACGAATGTGCGTATGTGGCGCGTTAGATATCGAATATTTTACGAGCACGTTCTTGAAGTTCTTACATCCGGTTTTGTGTGGCAAGATCCTAAGGGATCATCTAAAATCAACGACGTTATAATAATTATTTTTAGAGCCTTTTGTTTAAAATGTTGATACTCCTCTACATCTATTGTATACACACACACGCATACACGTTTATGTACGTTCATGCGAATGTTATTCGTGTAAGCTAGTTTAACGTTCAACGGACTATGAAAAAGAATTACAACGTCAAAACGTTTACGGAAGTTTAACTCTCGTCGTTGCTGTTGTCTACTACTATTACTATCACGGACACACACAGAGACTTAATCCAGACACAGTCACAGACACACGTACGCACACAAATTGTTCGAAATTTTTCTCTGAAACAGGAAGACGTTTATAAAAGTTCGTCGCGTTACGTTAACTTTAGAAACGAACGAACTTTCGTAGAAATCTTGTAGCGTTTAATAATCGTCAGTCTACCGCTGACCGTTGAATCATCCTAATCGTTCTCCGACGATCTTAACCCTTCTTCTCCGTTTTCTATCCTCCTACCTTGTTCAGAAAAAAAAAAAAAAACGAAAAAAGAAATAAAGGAAAAAGAAAAGGAACAGGAACGAGAACGAACGACTCGACTCGACTCGACTCGACTCGACTTGACTCAACTCGACTCGACTCCGTGAAATTAACGAGCTACTACTTCAGAGAAATTGCTTCTTCCGCCATCTTGATCCTCTTCTTCGGACCAATGATTCTTGATTTAAGATATACATACATATATGTGTATATATATATATATATATATATATATATATATATATTCGAGGTTAAAAACAACATTTTTTATGTCCAATAAATGTTCTCATTGATCTGTCATTTTCATCGTCGAGAATCATTTTCATCGATATATCCGTTTTGTGAAAGTGCGTATTAAAAGTTATATTAGATCATTAGCGAAGGATATATCGGAGATTAGATTTGATTTATTGGTTTAAGAGAAGCCGATAAAACGTGAGATTTATTTATTTAGCAGGTATCGGTAAAAAGTCCTAAATGATCCTATTTTTTCGCTTTATCGATGTTTTCGTCTTTCGTGCATCGATTTGTTTTGTTTCGATTTGAAAATGTAAATTAATCGAAATATTCGTGGTGTAATATTGATTGAAGGGGGACATGATTTTACATTCGCTCAGGAATTATTTTTTTTTGTTTTTTTTTTTAATCCGCACAGTATTATATATTAGAAAATCTAATTAAGACGATCTGAATAAGGCAAGGACAGAAAACCAGTGATAAAAAACCAACGACATATAAAACCAGCGACATAAAAGCAGCGATAAAAATCCAACGACATAAAACGAACGACAAAAAAACCAACGACAAAAAATCCAACGACATAAAACCAGCGACAGGAAACGAACGACAGAAAACCAGCGACGAAATCGACGACATTGTTGGACTCTCGCTAACCAAATCCTCGTCGGTCTTCGTCGTTGATTTCGTCGGTTTCGTCGGTTTCGTCGGTTCCGTCGTCATTCTCCTCGTTTCTTCTTTCTCTTCGTGGAAGAAGAAAATGCCGCCCGTGGGTCTGTGGTTTCCGCTTGGCAACAGCGCAGCTGGCTTGTCCGTGTTGCTTCGTTGGGTCGAAGCGAGTCGGCGATGGTTCCGTGATGTGGTGGTGTGGTGATGGTGATGGTGATGGTGATGGTGGTGGTGATGGTGATGGTGGTGGTGGTGGAGGTTGAAGTGAAGAGAAGGCACTGTGTGTTACTGATGGAAGAGAGTATAGTGGTGAGATGCTGGTATTGGTGGGTAGGGTTAACGTTGCTGGAGCTCTGGTATTAGTAGTAATAGTAGTAGTAGTAGTAGTAGTAGTAGAGTACGTAGTAGGTAATAGTAGTAGGTAATAGTAATAGTAGTAGTAGTAGTAGTAGGTAGTAGGTAGTATGTAATACGTAGTAGTAGGTAATACGGTAGTGCAGTAGTAGTAGTATTAGTGGTGGGGTAGTGTGATGGTGTGCTGGAGGAGGGCTCGGTACAGAGAGACGCCTAAGAAGGATGGGGACCCTTTGGGGCTTCACCTTCTCCTTCTCCTTCTCCTTCTCCTCCTTCTCCTTCTCTTCATCCTCCATCCTCCTCCTCTTCCATTGCCGGATATCGAGAAACGTTCCGAGACTCTCTCGTTTACCTCTCGTAGGAGAACCTAGAAGCATTAGAAGCAGCAAACTTTCCCACACCGACTGACTACTCATTCACTCGCTCACTCGTTCGCGCTCGCTCGCTACCCTAACCTTCCTCCTCCTACTTCGTGAGCTCTGGCCTGGCTAATGTTCGATCGGTAAGAACTTCCGCGTTGCTTCGGCAAATTCGAAACTTTTCATTAATGAATACGACGTAGATGTAGACGACGACCAACGACGACGACGACGACGACGACGACGACGACGATTATTATTATTATTATTATTATTATTATTATTATTGTTATTATTATTATTATTATTATTGTTATTATTATCGTTATCGTTATTATCAAGAGTAATAGATCGAGAGGAGGAAGAAGAACAAAAAAAAAAGAAAGATAAAAGGAAATCATAGTTCCTCCGTCGTATCTTCCTTATCCAATGGTTCCATCACACACCCCCCCCCCTATCCCTTTGTTTTTCTTGTACTTCTAACTCTTACCCTTCCTCTTACCCCTTCCTCCTTTCGTACCAGCATGGCGATCATTTTTCCCTTTCCCTTCCCCCCTCTCCCTTTCTCTCTTTTATTTTTTTCTTTCTTACTGTCCCCTCGCCTCCCACCCCCCACCCTCAACGAATTCGAATTCGGCAACGCCGCACCCATTCTTGAGTCACGAAGTGCTACTCCTGCCTGCGTGTGTAAGTTTGTGTGTGCGTTTGTGTGGTTTTTTTTGTGTGTGTATACGCGCGTGCCAGGTGTACGTATACGTATACGGTATAGATAATTGGAATTGAAGAAAATATCAAAAGGATTTTAACACGATATATATCGTTTCGTATTTTAACGACGACGTTGTTGAGAGAGAACGTTAAAACACGAACATACGTAGTTGATCTATTTCTCATTTCTCTAACCCCTTTATATTATTTCGTAACCTTAAGTGAGTATATAAAGTAAGTAAATAAGTTGAGTACGTAAGTAAAGTAAATATCCAAGTAGATATCCAAAGTTTAACGCGATTATGTATGTGCGTCTGTCTCTGCGTGTCTGTCTCTCTACTGCTGTGTTGTACTCCCGAGTGAGTGGCCATCTTTTTTTTTTTTTTTTGCTTTTTTTCTTTCTTTCTACGTTCCTCCTTATTACGCGATCATTCTTAGCAGACCTAGAACGCGTTACTTGTTTCGAATAAATCGATTGGTACGGAATTATTTTTCTATTTCTTTTATTTTATATATATATATATATGTATATATGTATATATGTATGTAGATATATATATATTAGCTAATATAACGATTTTCTAGCAGGTTATTGCGTCGTTGCGCAACGGGCCTTAACCCTCGAAGCAGTTTGTTGTTCTCCTACTCACTATTCGTATCTCTCTTTATTTCTCGCTTCTATCTTTCCGTCTCTCTCTCTCTCTCTCTCTTTCCCTCTCTCTCTCTCTCTCTCTCGTAATAAAAGAACGAAGAAGCGTACGATGACTCCTTCTTCTCCTCAAGTTCTCTTCTTGCGTTTCGAGATACTCACACACTCCCTCCAGCTGCGAACTTAACCGACTCTTCCGATGGTGGGGTGTCGTCCTTTTTTTCTTTTTTTTTTTTTTTTAATTTATTTATTTATTTATTTTTTTTATTACCTCTCGACTCCCTTTCCTTCCGTCTTTTGTAAGGACCTTCGTTAACATCACTCTCGTAATTATATCGATTCTAGAATATTAAATATCCATCCTTGGACCGATCGAACGGGGTAAACATTTTTTCTATTTGTACACTCGTGAATATATTCAAATGATCAATCGATCGATTCTTATACGTATTTATCGAATCGAAGGGAAAATAAACGAAGAGTCGGCACAAGTCGTTTATTTAGATATAAAAATATTTGCAAATTTGTGACATTACCGATCAATCGAACGCTTCGATCGATCGATCGATCGATCGATCTTGGCCAATAGTTATATTTAGATATCAAATATTAATATTCTCGATATTAATTATAAGTCGAGTCGAATGTGATATTTTACGCACACACACGCAAACGCGCGCGCACGAACGAATACCACCTCGATCTTTCGGACGAAAATTTTGCAACTTCCACATGACTTTCTTTTTACGTTCATACATAATACATACTTACAATTTATATTCTCTCGTGCATATCCTGTTACAAATAAAAAAAAAAAAAAGAGTGAGAGAGAGAGAGAGAGAGAGAGAGAGAGAGTAAAAAAAAAAATTACAGGGAACGAACTTTGGGCTTTGGCTCCGTGCTTACGCGCGTATCAATCCTTCTCCCATTAATTTTGTTAAACGAGCAAGTTAAAACGCGCGAGATTTTCGTGAACGATGTAATCGATGCTGGTTAACGAGCCGATAGAAAGTCCAACGTTGGCCCATAGAAAGAACCGGTTTCGATCTCTCGATCGTGGGTGTGTGATCGCCTCGGTAAATGCCTGAACCTTCTCTCTCTTTTTCAATGTTTCTCTCTCTCTCTCTCTCTCTCTCTCTCTCTCTCTCTCTCTCTCTCTATCATTTACTCGGTCTGCCTGCTTGTCTCGTACATATATTAATTATACAAGACATATTTATATACCGGCAATCCTCTCCTGTAACACAGTTTCGATATATATATATATATATATATATATATATATATATATATATATATATAATGGATAGAAAAATTACGAAATGTTTTCCTTTACAATACGTTATTATACGACCGAGAGATATAGCGGATAAATAAACATTGTTAAATATATAAATTATTGCGTATACTTTTGACCTTAATAATGGATATATATATATATATATATATATATATATATATATATATATATCGTTCTAAGGCGTTAGAATGATTAATCGATGGTACGAGTCTTGAATTTATAACGTTATACCGTTTGACACAGTTTATTAAATATTAAATATTATATATATATATGTATATATTGTATTATATTTATATTATAATAAATATAATATATTTTACACACACATGACACACATGTACCTAGCTTTATTAAAAATAGTGAATTGCATGTACGTATTGCTTTTTCTTCTTTCTTTCTTTTTTTTTTTTTTTTCTTAACCGTGTTATCACAATACCGTCTTATAAAGGACTTCTATGTATTTCTTTCTTTCTTCTTCTTCTTTTTTTTTTTTTTTTTTCTTTTAAATCATTCAAGAACCTCGTACAACGATTAATCATTTAGCATTAAGTATGTCAGATATTTAACATTGAACGAAATCTCTTGTTTCTATGGTTTTTAAGCATTAAACAGATACGCGTTTAACACGGTTTCCATGTTACATCAAGAAATTTGTATTACCAACGTAGTTTCTCGTAACACGGTTTCGATGTAACATGTAACACTGTTACGAACGAGGAGTATTATTTTTCTTTTGCTTTTTTCTTTTCTTTTCTTTTTTTTTTCTTTTTTCTTTCTTTTTACGGGCGTATTTCCTTTAATTTACTCGCCTATTCTATTTTCTCGTTCCTCTTTTTTTTTTTTTTTTTTACTTTGCTTTAGCATCAATCAATCTTACGTGGATCTCTCATCTTATCTCTCAAGAAAACACAAGTGTACTTAAAAATAATTCATTATAAACATTTGATATATATATATATATATATATATATATATATATATACCATCTGTCCGGTAAAATATCCGAGTATAGTAATTCGATTATTTAAGTATAAAGCACACATAGAGAGACATCATTTGCCCGCTCGTTCCTTTGCGCGCATGCGCATACGTTTGCATATTCTTGGCAGTATATTTGCATTTTTTTTTTTTTCTTTTTTATATATTACCGATTCAAAAATCGAAAACGATTGACATATCTATGGTGAAATTATGATTAATACTGTTTATTTTATACTAGGTATTACCTAATAGAACGTACACGCGTATAACTGTATCTACCTTTACATACGTTACATATGTATGCATATATGCATGTATGTATGTATGTATGTATGTATATGTACTTTGGCACATAATCCACGTGTTCGTTTTTCATGTAAACCTCACAAAAGCGGGTAAATGAATTGTGCAACGCACGTACCGAGCTACCAGTTTGTCTTACGTTGAATTTCCTTTGGTACACATACATACATACATACATACATACATACATACATAAATACATACATACGTACGTACGTCATGCATACATATATATGTACATACGTGTCGATAGTACACGTACGAATGTATGTATGTATGTATGGGTTATACTATGTAAGTACGGAAACCGTTCGCAAATATTTTTACAATTCTCACGAAGAAGTACCACCTCTCTCTCTCTCTCTCTCTCTCTCTCTTTCATTTTATATTCACAATTGACGTCATCGTCGAAATATCTTCATTACGTTTTCGTATAAGTAAATGATGACGATGACGATGACGACGACGATGACGTATCAAAAATGTGTCGAAAAATTGTCTCGTTAATTTTTGACGTAAAATATTTTAATAGAAAGAAAAGGAAAGGGGAGGGGAAGAAGAGGTGGAGTTAAGTAGATTAGAGAAGGGCCCGTAAAGCAATTAACAGTGTGTTATTATTATTATTATTATTATTATTATTATTATTATTATTATTATTATTATTATTATGGTCACGCGTTTATGGGAGCTTGTAACATTATATTTAGACGTATTGTGTTACAACACAAATGTGATCGGCCAAGCGTATCCGTGTACTGCGTAAGATCGGGTTA
>OU964976.1:5095114-5110114 GCA_918808275.2 Dolichovespula sylvestris
TGTTTCAATATTAATTTCTTGACTTTTTATAACGAGCAATGTCGGATATTCTGACGAATATTTTGTATTTTAACGCGATATAACGAGCCATTATTTATTTTTACGGGAACGAGAGAAAGAGAGAAAGAGAGAGAAGTATCGATGCATCTCTCTCTCTCTCTCTCTCTCTCTCTCTTTCTATCAACACAATGTTATCGGAATAATATATATATATATATATATATATATATATATATATATATATGTTTGTAACGCGAAATATCCGACGACGCAAGGACGACGTGAGATAGTTTATAATTAAAAATTAAAAAGTAAGACGATAATATACCGAAAGATTATTGTGTCGCGTTGTTATTTTTATAAGCGGAGAGAGAAAGAGAAAGAGAGAAAAAACAAACAAATAGAAAGGGAGAAGAGAAATATAGTTGGAAATTGTCGAGGTTTTTTTTTGCATACAAGGGGTGTACTCGACGTTGATCATCTCCGATTATTATATGGAGAGAGAGAGAGAGAGAGATTGAGAGAGAGAGAGAGAGAGAGAAGGGCAAAGTTACCGTCCACTTTTAGAACGGGACAGGCCGATCGAAAGGACACGAGGATCGTGTTGGGTCACGCGATTATCCGGCACGATGATTTTATTTTCGAAGTATCTCTCTCTCTCTGTCTATATATATATATATATATATATATATATATATATATATATGTGTGTGTGTGTGTGTGTATATCTTTAACCATTCCCATCACTAGCATCACCAGACAACAACCACAACCACACGACCAACGATCGCCATGTAGCGACCATCGTTGTTCCAAGTAATAAAGATCATCGTGTGACATTAATCGATCCTCGGACTTTGTTCGACCAAAACCCACGGGAAAGTACGCTCGACTTTCCTCAATTTTTCTTTTTCCCTTTTTTTTTTTTCATTTTTTTTTTCCCAACACGTATCTATATACGCACATATATATATATATATATATATATATATATATATATATTATGTATGTATGCATGTATGTATGTATGTATTTTGCGTATATTGCGTACGTGCGTACACGCACGTGTGTGTGTGTGTGTGTGTGTGTGTGTGTGTGTGTGTGTGTGTGTGTGTGTGTGTGTGTTCGTATTCTAAGCGTAAGCTTTTGACCTACATATCTTGTAGCTTGTAATACGGTATATACATTGTAGATATACACGCGTATGGTACGTACATTCGATATTTATGTATGCTTGTATGTATGTATGTATGTATGTATGTATGTATGTATGTATGTCGGACGATGATTTTCGAAATGTTGGAAATATCTTATCGGCCGTAACAATTATCGTTGTAAAAATAAAAGATGAAATTGGGACCTCTTCTTTCTCTCTTCTTCTTTTTTTTTTTTTTTTCTTGTCACGTTCTATCCGAATAGTTGAGATCTCTCGAGGAGAGGACGTTTTGAAATAAGGAAATGTATAATTGACGGCGACGAGAGACACGACGAGGAATACTCTCGTGCAATAAGTTACGTGTGTAATACGTTTGAAAATGCGTTTTGTCGCGAAAATCGTGAAGGAAGTAAAAAAGAAGGAAGGAAGGAAGGAGAAGGCCGGAGACACGATTGGTTAGAGTGGTAGGAGGTATTATTATATATACTCTCTACGTGCCAACCGGCATGAACCTCTTCTCGTTTATTTCTTTCGTGATTTCATCGCCGTTCGTAGCGGGTTTGAATATGCAACGCGATCTAGAAAAAATATTTGCCAGTTTCCATTATCGGGAGTTGATATAAGCCCCCTTGTTATTTATCATTAATGCGATTTTTGATAACGATCCTTTTTGTTCGTGCCGTCTTTTCGATGCTTTCCCTTTTTATCCTGTTTTTTTTTTTTTTTTTTTTTTTATTTATTTATTTTTTTTTTATTTTCTCCTCAAAGTCCTCGAACGAGATCGTCGAACGCGAATCGTTTTATCATTTGAAATGTTTATCTATTTGTCTGTTTATTTTATTTTTTTTTCTATTTTTTTTTTTTTTTTTTCACGAAATATTTAAAGCGCTTTGTATTCTTTTTTTACCCCTCTCTCTTTCTCTCCTTTTTTTCAATTTCATTTTATCGTAAAATTAAATATTGAAAAAAGTATAATTATTGCACGTACAGTTTATTTATCGTAAATCATCGAATTCTTTCAACGACACTATCACAAAAATCGTAAATATCAAAGAGTCCTATTAATTTTGATTAAGCTTGTATCATTTTATCGTGCAATGAAATATCGAAGTAATGTACGGATAATACGACGTCACTATAGATAATTAAATATTACGATAGCCGAGGACGGCTGATTATAATTTTTGATTTATTTATCACAAATTAATATTATTATTGTTATTATTAATATTATTATTTATTTTTACGTTTTTACGAACATATCGTAAATTATAATAATATATCGAGGAGATATAAAACGATTGTAAATATGACGTTACAGTAGATAGATAAATTAATTCAGTACGATACTCGCAATCCCATTATATATTTGAATTCATTAACGCCAAATTGTTGTTATCGTTGTTACTTATTCCTTTCTTTTTCTTTTTTTCTTCGTTCGTTTCTCTTATCTTCCAAAAAAATTAAAGAAGAAGAAGAAGAAGAAGAAGAAAGAAAAGAAAAAAATGGTACGAAAGAGTAAACGATTATATAACGTTATTGAGAAATCCCTTTTGATCCTTCATTATCGTCGCGTATTCTTTCGAAATATTTTTATCGCAAAAAGATTCACCTACAACTGTATCGTAAAATTTATTATATATTAACAAAAAAGAAAAAAAAAGAAAAAAGAAAAAGAAAAAAGAAAAAGATCGATTCATTCGTGCATCGTCCAATTTTTATACAATATATATATATATATATATAAGAAACAATTGATTCGTGAGTAATAAAAATGTATAATACGATAAAGAAAGAAAGAAAAAAAAAGAAAATAATAATAATAACAATAACAACAATAATCAAAAAATAAACAAGAACGAGAACGTACAGTTTATTTCTCGTAAGATTCGCACGAGACAAGTAAAAAAGAAAAACGAAAAAGGGGAAGAAACGAAAACGCGCACGATGCAAGAAAAGAAAGGAAGAGGAAGAAGAACGAACGAACGAACGAAATAAAAACGAAACAACGACAACAACGACAACAACAACAACAACAACAACAAGGAAACGCGAAGAGTATATAAATGAGTTAAAAGAGTCAACATTATTATTTTGTTCACCGATTTCCTCCGTAACAAAACTCGTGAACATGGAATGAAAGTCGGTCAATTTTTCTCTTTGTCGTCCCGCATGCGTATCATCATCATCGTCATCATCATCATCATCATCATCAATCGAGCGAACGTCCCCGAGCGTCACGAAACGTCGCACACGTTGAACGAACGCGCGCGTCCGTCCCCCAGGATATGCGTGTGCACGCACGCATGCATACACGAATTCGTCATGTGGAATATATTGCGTTGCTTAAAAAGAGGGGAGAAAGAGAGAGAGAGAGAGAGAGAGAGAGAGAGAGAGGAGGGTAAAAGGAAAGGGGAGGAACCAGCTGTCTCTGCACTCGTGCTTTTTTTTTCGTTTAATTCTTTTTTCCTTTCTCCCTTCCTCTCTTTCTCATTCTCTCTTTTTTCTCTTTTTTTTTTTTCTCCCCTCTACCAACATCCTGTGTCTGGCTACTGTTTCGAGTCCGATCTATCAAGCTCCTCTCCCTTTGCATACCCTTTTATACCCTTTTATTAACAATAAAAGGTCTCTACGTGTCTCCTCCGTCGCGAGTAATTTTTTTTTTAATAACAGCAACAATAATAACAACAACAATAATAATAATAATAATAATAATAATTATTATTATGACGATGATAATAAGGATGATAACGATGATAATGTTATAATTGTCGTTAGAAAAAAAAAAAAAAAAAGAAAAAGAAAAATTAGGATGAGAAAAGAAGCGAGAGAGTGCAGTAGTACTCTATCTTTCTCCCACAAATGCATATACATGCATGCAAATGTAGAAAGAGACATGTGTGCACGCGTACACGTATTTGTTTCATCTTCCCTCTTTCTCTTCTTTTTCGTAATTTTCGTTTCTTTTTTTTTCTTTTTTTTTTTTTTTCTTTCTTTTTTGCTCGCGATAATTCGAAGGTCGAGAGACGCGATCGAGGAAGGAAATGATTTGAATCTCTCTCTCTCTCTCTCTCTCTCTCTCTCTTTTATTCTTTCTTTTTTCCTTTTCTCGTCAGACCTTCGCAAAGTTAACTTAGCGAATCGTGTAAACTTCTCGATCGACGACGAAATCGGAATTTGTCGTTGTGCGCTCGTACGACAGTGTGTTAGAGCGAGGGTCTACAAACTTTTATTGAGGTTTACAAACGTAATCGTTTTGCGAGAAATAGTGTGTATGTATGTATGTATGTATGTATGTATGTATGTATGTATGTATGACGTATGTATGTATGTATGCATGTATGTATATGTGTGTGTGCGTGTATGTATGTATGTATGTATGTATGTATGTATGTATGTATGTATGTATGTATGTATGTATGTATATATGTATATATGTATGTATGTATCTATGTATGACGTATGTATGTATGTATGTGTGTATGACATATGTATGTATGTATGACGTATGTATGTATGTATGTATGTATGTATGTATGTATGTGTGTGTGTGTATGTATGTGTGTGTGTATGTATGTGTGTGTGTATGTATGTATGTATGTGTGTATGTATGCATGCATGTATGCATGTATGTATGTATGTATGTATACGCGCTTACTAGCAAATATCGGGGAGAGAGTAATAAAGCGATCGTAAAGTTTGCTTTAATGTTGTTTGCGAGGAAAGTAAACGATTCCTTACATTTTTTTTCCTCCTCCTCCTCTCTCTCTTTTTTTCTTTTTACCTTTTCCGAGTTTTTCTCTCTTTTTCTTTTCTTCTATCTTTCTCTCTTTTTCGTTCAGTTCGTTCGTTCGTTCGTTCGTACGTTCGTTTATTTATTTTATTTTATTTTATTTTTTTTAAATCATCATCGTTATTATTACTATTCAAGGATTATTTACGAAGGAAAGAAAGAATGAAAAAAGAAAATAAATTAAGATTGAAAGATCACGGATTACCATTCCCCCCCCCCCTACACCCCTCCACCACGTGTACAATTATTTTTGATCGCGTTGCTCTTGCATTTGTTTTTCTTCTCGCTTTTTCTTTTTCTTTCTTTTTTTTTTTTCCCCGTAATTACCTTCGATCACGGTATTATATATATATATATAATATTCATCTTTCTCTTTCTTGCTTTCTTTCCTCCAACCCTTTTTTTCCTTCATTTTATTTTTTTTTTCTTCTATTTTCGACTAAGATTTGCGATACAGGGGGTGGGGGGAGGGCGGGGGGACAGTAGTTACGTTTTTATACAATGACTCTCCTCTCCTCTATCATTTTTAGTATCATAATTATTTTCGAAGATCGATAATAGGGGTGGATCACGAGATAGGATCGTTTTCAAAGAGTAATGAATAATATAATTTAGGTAAAACGAGTTAAAGAGTTAGAGAAAGAGAGAGAGAGAGAGAGAGAGAGAGAGAGAGAGAGAGAGAGAGAGAGAGAGAGAGAGAGAGAGAGAACAACGACTGGTAACCATTATTAACGAACATAACATCTGGCTGGCCCTTGCTTGCACCAGCTGCCGTCGTCGTCGTCGTCGTCCTCCTCCAATAAAAGCCGAACTTCGGCAATGGAGAGAGTTTTGCACGAGAGAAATTCACTCGTGCAAATTTCGATCCTATAATGCACGTTCCGTTGGCATAACTTTTGTGTATCTACCTGTCCGTACTTCCTCCCACCTCCCTCCCTCCCCTCCATATAATTTTGTCTCTTTCTTTTATTTTTTTTGTTTGTTTGTTTGTTTGTTTAGTCGTCCAATTTTTTTTCCCTATACATCACTCGCGATTAGATTCGTTCTCTATCTATCTCTCTCTCTCTCTCCCTCCCTCTCTCTATTTTTCTCTCTCTCTTTCTCTCTCGAATGATTATTTTTTTCTTTTCTTCTTTCTTTCTTTCTTCTGTATTATATTTTTCATTCTCTTTCCTTTCTTTTTTATTTACTTTTTTTTTTTTTATTTTATTCGTTCTAGACCGGCAATAGATCGGGATTTTAAGTTTAATACGTCCATGTCATTGAACGTCAGGAGATCGGATTGGATCGGATTCGATCGGATTCGATCGGATTCGATCGGATTCGATCGGATCGCAACAAACAAGGGCCTCGTCTTTCCATAATATATCAGTTTTTTTTTTTTTTTTTATTTTGTTCTTTATTTATTTATTTATTTATTTCGCTCATCATATCCTTTTCCTCCCTCTCCTTTCTTTCCTCTTTTTTGTCCCCTTTTCTTTTTTGATATTGAGAACATACTTTTCGCTTGCGTATATATATATTCACATGTATATATATATATACACGTGTGTGTGTGTGTGTGAGCATGCGACATACGCGATCTCTCCTAAACCGGTTACCGTGAAATAGGAGCAGACAGGGAGGAGAAGTGAAGTCGAGTAATCCGGTAAGCTGTGGTAAATCATGACGAATATTAACACCTTCTCTGCATTCGAGAGATGCACTTACTATTGTACGAGAAAGAGAGAGAGAGAGAGAGAGAGAGAGAGAGAGAGGGAGAGAGCAACAAGAGCAATGCAGTAGCAGTAGCAGCAGCTTTCTCGTTCGATCATTTTTTTTTATCGATTTTATTTTCGCGATAAAAGAGAGAAAGAAGGAAGGAAAGAAAGAAAGAAAGAAAGAAAAAAAAAGAAAAGAAGGGGAAAGCACACTTCCATATCGAATGTTACAAGGTTGTACGAGTACTCTTTATCGTACTTCGTACGTATTAATTTATAATTCGAGAATCGATGATAATTACGTATCGAACGTATATCGCGTGTCCCCGTTATATGCGGCGTAGATTTAAAATTGAATTTTTACGATGGAATCATTTTTAATAAGTTTCGAGTTAAAAGAGATTTATAAGAACGATCGATCCGACATCTCGTAATCGTTAATTTTCTAACCGCGTTAATCCCAATTTCCTTTTTTTTTCTTTTCTTTTTTTTTTTTCTTTTTCTTCTTTTTTCCTTTTTTCTCAGTTTCCCAATTTATCTCCCACGTTCACGTGGAAATTCATCGAAAAGTCGTCTCGAACGAATAAATCGAAGAGAAACGAGGAGGAATACGAGCTTTCGCGAACAAAATTTCGAAGAAATTCTTTTTTTTTTTATTTTTTTTTTATTTTTATTTTTTTTTTTTTCTATATCCGATTTCGCATCGCTCTCGAATCACGTAAGTTCATTAATATACTTATGTTTTTCTTGTATCGATCGACGCATTTCATTTATTCATATATGCTCGTTCATTAGTTTATTCCTTTATTTATTTATTTATTTATTTATTTATTTATTTGTTTATTTATTTGTTTGTTTGTTCATTAAACGGTCGTCGAAAATTTGAACGAACGCAAAGTAAGGAAAGAAAGAAAGAAAGAAAGAAAAAGAAAAAGAAAAAAAAAAAAAGAAAAAATACGAAGAGTATATAAAGGAAACGAGATCTTTCTCGAACATTTTTTTTATGTAATAAATAATATAATACTTGCTTTGCTTGCCCGCTTGAAGATTTCAAATCGGTTGCAATAATAAGCCTGTTAACAAAAGTACGGTCTGATTTTCAATGATACATTAAATAGGTCTAATCTTACGTGGCAGATGTTTTTTATGATAATATGTTTTCTTTCCTTTCAGTTCTCATGCTCGATGAGTACGAGAAAGATAGTAAGGTATTAAGAAACCAAAGAGAGAGAGAGAGAGAGAGAGAGAGAGAGAGAGAGAGAGCGAGACAAACAAATACGATTACTCAAGAGAGAGAGAGAGAGAGAGAGAGAGAGAGAAAGAGAAAGAAAAAATACGGAACAAAAATAGACAAAAAAAGTAACAACAACAATAACAACGACAATAACAGTTACGACGACGAAAATAATAATAATTACGCCATTCATAAATTTTCTACAGGGTGTGCCAAGTGTTATTAATCGGTCCAAAAATGTCTAGATGATTTTAAAAGTCGATTACTACCTTTTTCGAAACATTTTTGGAGTACGTATATTTTTTTTTTCATCGTTCTTGTTATTTCCTTTTTTCTCCTTTCTCTCTTCTCTCTCTCTCTCTCTCTCTCTCTCTCTCTTTCTCTTTTTTTGTTTTATTTTATCTTTCCTACGTATCGCGAAACTAACGAGTCGAAAGGATCTTTTAAAAAGGATTTTAATAATTGATTTTTAATATCACTTTTGACTGATACCGTATAACGACGTTATCTCGTTCTATTTCATACTCTCTCTCTCTTTCTCTCTCTCTCTCTCTCTCTCTCTCTTTTTTATTTTTTCGATAAAACTCGCTCAGTAATTTATTCTCGATCGTAAAAAAAAAAAAAACAAAAAAAACCATTGGCGTATCGTCCGGCCTATTTATTTGGATGTCGGCTAATACACGATTTCACGATATCGATTGATAAAGAACTAGTTTTAGAAATCATCATCGAGTTTCGTTATTAAAAATTTCTTATCCTTATCTTTTATTTCTCTGTTGCTTCCTTTTTCTTTTCTTTTTACTTCTTTTTTTTTTTTTTTCAACGTTCGCATTCAGGACGAAATTAATCGTAATTATCGAAGCGTTAGCTAAAAGTTTTTACCAAGGATTATTTTTGAAATTTGTTGTTGTTGTTGTTGTTGTTGTTGTTGTTGTTGTTCGAACGTCGTTGTGCGAACGATGCACCGAGAACGTTGCTCGAAATAATGCATCGAACGTTGCTATGCACGTGAACGGGACACACTCTCTCTCTCTCTCTCTCTATCTACCTATCTATCTCTCTCTTTCTTTCCTTTCGTTGGCATCGAGGGTCCATCGTTGGCGAAACGTGACAAGAAGAGGGAGCGTTCGCGCGATACCTAATCGATAAATACTAAACAACGAAAGGAGGGACGGACGCGTACCACCGTTTCTACGTGGGAACAAAACTCTCATATAATTTTTTTTTTCTTTTTCTTTCTATTTTTTTTTCATCGACTCTCTCTCTCTCTCTTTTTTTCTCACTCACTCTCTCTCTCTCTCTCTATCTATCTATCTTTGTTTCTCTACCACACTCGCTCTATGATGTAATATGGATATAATTTTTGTACGCTTACATGCACTCACACATACGTGCATAATATATCGGGTCGTTCGGAAAATATTCGTGTCGATAATATTTTAATAATAATAATAATAATGATAATAATAATAATAATAATAATAATAATAATTTATAAATGTATACCAAAATATGTAATATCTCCTGCGCTTGAAAATCGTCACGAATACTTTCGTACGGCCCAATGGAGATAATGCTTTCGTTCGAACAACATATTTCCTTTTTTCTCTCTCCTCGTCGATCGACAAAGAATTTTATATTCGTTATTATCGTCGAAATTTGTTAAGTTTGCCATTACGCGTAAACACCAACGATCCGAATTCTCCTCCCGTTAATATAATTTTTCCTTTCTTCTAACTCTTTATTTTTATTTATTTTTTTTTTTTTTATATTTTTTTATTTTGTTGTTGTTTTTTTTTTGTGCACACAGAGGAGAAACATAAAGAAACGGGAGTAAATAGTCGTGTCGATGAAAATGAACTAATAATATATATATAATATATATATGGTGAACGAAATGTCATCGACAATCTGTGATGGTTTAGCGTCGTTTATTGTGCCTACACGCGTTTTACCCATCAAAGAAGACTATCTCTTCTAACCTTACCCACCTTCTTTCTTCCCACGTTTTAAAAATAGAATTAAGCGAGCGCTTTTGAATACGAATTACGATTATTAGATTCAAATAAGATTCTCTAACGCGTCGCTAACGACAAACGGCGGAAGCTAACGCCACGATGATGATACATACACGCACTCGGTAATCTTACCTTTAAGGACAGCGTCGTCGTCGTCGATCGTTGTTGTTGTTCTGTTCGCTTCGAAAGTTCTCCTCTCAAGTATATATAAATCCGTTGACATTAAAGTGACGTTGCACGACCAAACGACGATTGCCAACGCATACGAATTGACTTTATATACATACATATTTATATATATATATGTGTGTGTTGTATTTATATATATATATATATATAGAAACGTAGGATACTAAACAGAGTGGATGGATATTATTTATAATGTTATTATTAAGATTTATTTGAAAAAAAAATTTTCTTTTCCCTAACATTTCTCTCTCTTTCTCTGTCTGTCTTTTATTTAGTATAAAATTGTCAAAAGAGTCTTGACGATTCGAACGCCATAATATGAATTTATTTTTTCTTTTCATTAGATATATATATATATATATAATTTTATTATTTATAATTATTATGTATATAACAATATATGTTAGGTAGTCAAGGACGAAATTTGTAGAAGGAAAAGTATGCATTATTAAATACAAATTTCATCCTTGACGATTTAATGATACATACGTATATATATATATTATATACATATATTATAAATTATATATATTATATAACTAAATAAAAAAAAAAAAGGAAGGAACTGATTTTCATGTACCTCTAGGAACTTCTGGCCCACTTAGAAACTTTGTGCTCATTCTGTATCCACTTTTATATATATATATATATATATATATATTTGGTATATAGGGACAGTGAGTGAGTCAATGAACAAGAACAGGCTCGCTCGTTCGTTCGTTCGCGTCCATTCGTGCATAGGGTGAAAGCAGAAACAGGGAGGGGCCTTACGCGTAGGAGGGACGCTCTATTTTCTTCTTGCTTCTCTACCCACGCTTCTTCTTCTTCTTCTTCCTCCTCTGACCCACCGAGAAATCCGATCGAACCTTATAACCGCGACTTCCTGTCGCGTGTAGGACTTCCATTTTCTATGCTCCACCCAGTCCCCGGAGTTAAAGTCTCTCCCTTTCTCTCTCTCTCTCTTTTCGATCGAGTAGAGACAATGGGATATATGATTGTAGATCTAAAAAAAAAAAAAAGATGAAAGAAAAATTGACACGTGCGAGATAACGGAAAGGATTTTTTGTTTCTATTCCTTGATTTTTTCTTTTTTCACTTTTTATTTTTTTTTAATCTTTCTCTTTATTTCTTCCTTTCTTTCTTTCAAAAAAAAATAATAAAAATAAATAAATAAATAAATAAATATTGGCAGAGATATATACGATATATACGACACACACGGTATATTAACTAAAACCGTATCGAAAATTGTTGAACTATTATCGCCGGCTTAGGATTACATACATACATACATACATATATATATATATATATTATAGTTTGGACGGCATTACGAAACCGATTTAAATTTAGATTTGAAGATTTACGATATGGATCGGATGGGTTTGTGAGCTCGCGTACGCGTACGTACGTATTCCCCTAAGCTTGTGCCTTATCAAGTCGATATTAGAGTCACATATATTCCTGTAGATTTGAATATAATCGAATTAAAGAACCTGCTAAGGTTCATTTATTCAATACGATCGAGACTCAACACAACCGTACAGAACGTAATGCCAAGAGCGACAAAGGTGAGCGACACAAGGTTTTTCACCCATCCGATTCTCCCAAAGAGTTGGTTGGTACGATTTCAAAAAAAAAAAAAAAAAATAAAAAGAAAAAAAAATAGTACACGCACACATTTAAATTTATAACTTGACCATTCAATACGAACCGTGCTTTTTTGTATGAGTCGACACATTTTCTTGAAATACGAAGGACATCGATAAATTTGTTGTTTCGTCGATGATTTAATTAATCCGTCATTTCTTTAACTAAACTACGTGTGGAGCAAAAAAAAAAAAAAAGAAAGAAAAGAAAAAGGAACAGGAAAAAAGAAGAAAGAAAAGAGAAAAAAGATGAAGAGAAATAGGGGAGGGTAACGGTGACGTCACACAATACAGTTCTCTCTTTTTTCTTTCTCTTTTTCTCTCTCTCTCTCTCTCTCTCTCTCACTCTCTAATTCCCTGGGATTTCGAACGTTCAATTGCAACAGGGCTTTAACGTTGGCCGCTATCAAGGAACAAAGGGCTCCACCATCGATGGCTATTTTCTCTTAGGGGAGTCCCTCGCTTGATCCACGATGATTCTCTCTCTCTCTCTCTCTCTCTCTCTCTCTCTCTCTCTCTCTCTCTCTCTCACAGTGAGTGGTCGAAATCAACGAGTACTATGGTGGTAGCAGCTGTGCGTGAAAATTTCATTTAGCCTTTCAAGCCGACATACGCGTACGCACACGCACACATAGACACACACACAGAGATACATAAAAAAAATGCATCCATCCATACATCCATCCATCCATCCATCCATCCATCCATCCATTCATCCATTCATCCATCCATAGATTTATACCGCGGGTATAATAATCGGTACATACGAGTAGAAATGATTTTTCATTTTGCTTTCGCATCGTATGTTGTTACTCGGTCATCTAGGTTTGAGAAAGAGAGAGAGAGAGAGAGAGAGAGAAAGAGAGAGAGAGAGAGAGAGAGAGAGAGAGAGAGAGAGAGAGAGAGAGAGAGAGAATAATGACTGGAAACAACGTCGACGTTCGTAGCAGAAAATGATTGTTAATGAAAGTGTAATGGCCAATGAAAATGACGATAATATGTAGCGAATAGGAGGGGGTGGGGTGGGTGGGTGGGAAACTCCTATACCGTTTTCACCATGTCCAATATATTTATAACATATGATAATCTCTGACAAAGTTGGTTCAATTTTTTTCATCAAGCTAGCCTCCACGTTGAATGATTCGTCAGTAGGATCCACATCCTTTCACCACCACCATCATCACACC
The DNA here is from genome assembly GCA_918808275.2 of Dolichovespula sylvestris. NCBI lineage: Eukaryota > Metazoa > Arthropoda > Insecta > Hymenoptera > Vespidae > Dolichovespula > Dolichovespula sylvestris. The sequence continues at coordinate 5,108,041 of OU964976.1, forward strand.
ACCCTCTCAAACCTTCCACCCTCCACCCAACCCCGTACTATCTTCCTTTCTTTCGTATCAACCCCTTCGAATTCCTTTTTTTTATTTTTGTATTTTTTTTTTTTTTATATTTATATATATATATATATTCTTTCCGATCTCTTTTTTACTCTCGCGTCCTTCGAACATCGCACAAGTATTTTGTCCTGGCAAGGGCTTTTTTCCCTCCCCCCCTTCATTGGTCGGTGAATTCTTTTTTCTCTCTCTCTCTCTCTTTCTCTCTATACGTGTATATATGTATATATACCCATGGCTTATTTACCTGTAGAATATATTCACCAGGTGACTCGTGTCGAACCAAACAACAAAGTGAAATTTTCCATAGGTACCTACCTATCTCTACCTACCTACCTACCTACCTACCTACCTAACTACCTAACTACCTATCTATCTACCTGATCTGTAACCGATATCTAAACTATTTCGTTCGTGGCGTTAATGTTATTTCGTCGTGTCTAATACGCGTAGAAACTCATCCCGATCAACGTAACGTAACGTAACGTAACGTAATGCAACGTAATGCAATATAATATTGTGTTGGTCGTACGGCGAGCGCGAGTGTTGGTGGTTGCGGTGATGGTGATGGCGATGGTGGTGGTGATGGTGGTGGGTGGTGGTGGGGTTCTTTCGTAAAATATTTATGGATTTCGGACGCGTTCGCGATGTCGAAATTACCGTCCATCGCGCTTGGCGCCACACACGGTTGAAATATTTTTTTCTCCCCTTTCGTAATCGACCGCCTAGTAAGTATACCTCTCCTCTAGCCTCGCAGCACCATCCTGCGTTTTTAATTTATTTTTTTCTTTTGGTTTTTTTTACCCTCGAAAATACACACGTGTGTGTGTGTGTGCGTGTGTGTGTGTGGAAATTTTATTAAAAAATAAAGAAGAAAAGAAGGATAAAAAAGAAAGAAAAACTCGTCGTGAAAAAACAAACGCAATAAAAGAGAGAACGCAAATTGATCCTTCAATAGGATCGTTTATTTCGAAAGTGTCGCGCGAATCCATTTATTGGACGATTTTAAATCGAACCGAACAATCGGTAATGTTTCTTTTTTTTTTTTTTCTCAGATATTAAATCGTTAGTTATAAATGAAAATGAAAATTTAATTATATTGGTTATGTATTAAAATTAATTATCATCATTGTTCAATAATTATTACGTATAAATTAAATCTAATTAAATAGAATCAAATTATTACCTATTAATAAAACGTTTACACCGAATTATTAATCGCGAATTGATTGATCTCATTTAAAAAAAAAAAACAAAAAAAAAAGAGAGAAAAAGTGTACTTTCGAAATAAACGATCCGATTGTCGGTAAAAATTTTAGAGCACTTTCTTTTCTTTCTTTCTTTCTTTCTTCTTTTTTTTTTTTTTTTTTTTTTTTTTTATTATAGTCGTCGGACTTTAGAGAAAGACAGAGACAGAGAGAGAGAGAGAGAGAGAGCCGGGATCATGTGCCTCTCTATGCAGGTCCGACCCTCGACAGATGTGTTTTTTGGGGTGTGGGGGAGGAGGAGGAGGAGGAGGAGGAGGAGGGGTGGAGGGTGGAGAAAAGGTATAGCAGAAACGTCGTGGGCACACAGGCATCTCGACACCGCCATAACTACACCACCATATCCACCGCCATCATTGACGTCAGAGTACCACCGAAGCAACCAGTCGACCATGTTGTCCCTTCAAAAAGGTTTCCCACGTTGCCAGATCTTCGTCGTTCATTCTCTTTGTTCCCCACGCAAATCTTTCTCGAGGAGTATAGGATGCTGTTGTTGCTAATGCAATATATGCACAAATTCTATGCCCCTTTCGATGATATTTTTCCATTCATTTCTAACGCTTCTATTTTTTTATTTTTTATTTCTTTTCTTTTCTTTTCTTTTCTCTCTCTCTCTCTCTATCTCTTTCGAAATAATCGATTCGATAATGATTTCTGATTTAATGATTTTCTAATCAATGGTCCCGACGTTTCTAATCGTTCGGAAAGTTTCGACGATATTTGCGGATAAATCGTTTACATACTAATACCTCTAT
>OU964976.1:5115114-5120114 GCA_918808275.2 Dolichovespula sylvestris
TCTCTATATATATATACATATATCTACATATAAATGCAATTTACCGATATAAGATCGCGTAAAGATAAACACAAACAACAATAAAAGGATATAAATAATATAAAGAAAACAGTAAAAAAGAAAAGAAATGGTGGAACGTATATATATATATATATATATATATATAAGGCAAGAAAAATCGTTATTACCGAACGATAACTGCAACTGTATCTGGGCCAACTATTTATAGTATATTGCCATTACATCTCTTCGACGTTCTCGTCGTAGTCGTATAGTCGTGTAGTAGTCGTAGTCATAGTCATATAGTAGTCTTTGTTTTATTGCAACGTGAATAACACACGTGCGCTTTATACGCTTATAGCGAATTATCGAAGACTGGAAATATCGAATTGATTCGCTCGCGACGAGCCACGGTCATTGTGTCGTTTCATCTACGGAGTAAAAACAACTCGCTGAGAGTTTATAGCTTCTCTAGTTTTACGATTATTGAGATCTCAGCCATTCATGACCGTTCACTTCTTGCTCCTATCTCCCCCGCCCACCCACCCCTTTCTCTCTCTCTCTTGTAACGTCTAACAACTACATAGAAAATAATGCTCGTAGTTCTTCCTCCCGATTGGTCGTCGTATATATATATATATATATATATATATATATATAATATAATATTATATATATAATATATATAGTATATATATAGTATATATATAAAATAATATATATATATATAGTATATATATAATATAGTATATTATATTATATATATAATATTATATTATATTATATATATATAATATAATATTATATATATTATATAAATATTGATCGAATAATTTTTCTTTTTGTATTTTTTTCGATCAATTTTTGAACACTCTCAAAGTTGCGATCGAATTTTCTTTTTTATTTCGTTGTTAGTGTTTGAAGAGAGAGAGAGAGAGAGAGAGAGAGAGAGAGAGAGAGGGAGGGAAAGTTTAATTAAAAAAAAACAAAAGAAATTTACAATAGCTCGGGCATCGTCATAATATTGAATATGAACAATTTTGTGCGTGTGTGTGTATATATATGATATTTAGATATAAGGTAACAATAATTTTTTCTATCGATTTAATAGAAAAAATTTAATAGAACTTCGATAATATGGATTATTTCTAAGTATACACGATTTCCAAGTTACGTAAAGTTATATTACATACATAACGTACATAACATACGCATGTATATAGAACGAGGAATGATTAAATCGAGTGGAATTAATTTTGTCATCCTTTTTAACGATGATTATAAATATGAACGTGATCCACACGTTTGTACGAGAGGTAAATAACGTATATTCTTTTTTTATTTTTTTATTCGACGATCCTTCACATAGCGATTTTCGTCTAAACGTTAGAGAATCCTATATCTCTCTGTATCTTCCTTTTTTTCATTCTCTCTCTCTCTCTCTCTCTCTCTCTCTCTCTCCCTCCCTCTCTCTCTTCTTTTCTCACCGATATTTCCCATTGGGGAAAAACATGTGCTCCGAAGGAAACATGCGAGCCGTGAAATTATACAGTGGAATCGATCGGTTTGTCGAACGATCGAACGGCCAGACATTACCATTTCAAAATGATCGTTAAAATGCATGAGATTCGCGCGACCATAGAGAAGAGAAGAGAGAGAGAGAGAGAGAGAGAGAGAGTGTAACGAGATAGAGACGAGGTTCTTCGTTCTTGAAATCGTTGTTATCGATTTCTACGTCATTCGAGATTTTCAAACGATAAGCTCGAGAGACTACGTTACCCGTGTCCTCAATGGACAATCTCTATGTTTTCTTTCTACGAGTCCTTTTTTTATTCCAACATCAAATGCATTTTTATCGTATATCTCACTCCATCTCTTTCTCTCTCTCTCTCTCTCTATCTATCTATCTCTTTTTCCTTATTCACAAAAATTTTATATATATACATGTATATATATATATGAATATATGTATATATAAATCGTCCCGAGAACTATTACGTCCTCTTTTTCGTTTAAACAAATAAATCGTAAAGGTATAATTATTCGCGAGGGTTTTACCTACCCATTGGTGGTTTGACCATCGAGAATTTTCGATGAAATTTGGCGCGTCGACGAGACCGAATAAGCTCATTGGCTCGTACGTACGTACGAAGGAATTTACGATCGTGCAACTGCTGTTGCCGTTGCAGTTGCAGTTGATGTTGCTATTGCCATCGGGTGCAGGCTCTATCCCTAATGCGATTCGCCTGGCATGTTCATGAAACTCGACGAATTCTAAAACTCCGTTAGATCGAACGACGAGAGAGAGAGAGAGAGAGAGAGAGAGAGAGAGAGAGTAGGGATTGGCTCGTCAAAGATTTACACGCGATTTCGAATTTAAATAGTCACCGTCCTTCGTTCCTTTTTCGTTAAGTATCGTCGTACGTATGTACGTATCCAACGCGAACGTTCGGCAACCATAATCGGCTTGAATTCTTACCAAGGAAGACCATTCCTTTCTTGCTTTTATATATACTTGTATATATATATATATGTTTCTTTTTTTTTTTTTGTCCTTTTTTTCTTTTTATGCGCGTTTTTACGAACACGAATGGTTGCGTTCATTTATATCTGTTTATAGATTTCTTTTTTCTTCGCAAAATTTATACGCCAGTACGATACGGTACTGTTTGTGACATACGTTTCCTAGAATATGTCAATGTATGTATGTATGTATGTACGTATATATATGCGCAGGATTTGTTTTTCCCCCCAAGCCAATTAAATTCCTCGAAATTATGAAGTCGACGTAGCGATCTCTCGACGTTTTTTTTTTACCTATTTCGTTTCTTAAAAAAAAAAAAAAAAAAAAAAAAAAAAAAAGCAATGCTAATGTATGTGTATATTTTTTTTTTCTTCTTTTTTTTTTCTTTCTTTCGCAAATAATTTTTTTTTTATTTCCGATTAAAAAAATATTTATATCACGTGCAAGTAGTGAACGATAAGCGCGAAAGAAAATGAGAGGCGAGAAAGAAAGGAGAGAGTGAAATCTGGATTAAAAAAAAACTTTTCCGAGATGATTTCCTTAGTCGTCTTCTTTATAAATTATTCCCTTTACTTACAGTTTTATTCTATATATTTTTATTATTATTATTATTATTATTAATATTATTATTATTATTTCGTTTCTTTCTTACTGATAAAACGTATCGTGTTAAATGTGTCATTTGGTCTTCGAGTTGATAGCGTGACGGCTTTGTAAACATCGCGCGTAACAATTTAACGCGCAAACTCGGTTTTGTTATCGAATTCTTTCTTTTTCTCTCTTCCTCCTCCTCCTTCTCCTCCTTCTCCTTCTCCTCCTCGACCTCCCCCTCCTTCTCATCCTCATCCTCCCGCTCTCCTACGCTCCTCTCGTTTTCCTCTTTCGGCTCGATCGTTATCACTTTGCTTTTTCGAGAAGCCGACGCGTTTCTTCTTCTTCTTCTTCTTCTTCTTATTTTTCTTCCGTTCCGTCGTTTAAGTTCACCTTATATAGATCGATCGACAAAAAGGAGAAAAGAAAAAAAAAAAAAAAGAAAATAAAGAAGAAAAACTTAATACACGCTCGATTATCTATAAATGATCGACCGATCGAACGAAAATAATTCTTTTTTCTCCGCGCGAAGTCAAAATTTTGTACGATCGAAGGATCGAAAGATTTTACAAATAATCTTTCTTTCTTTCCTATTTTCTTTGGCTGAATTTTTTTTTTTTTTTTTTTTTTTTTTTGAGAGAGAGAGAGAGATCGAGTATTGATTATATTAAAAATATTCCGTGTTCGTGTTAATAGATGGTTCATGCGACAGACAAATTTGTCTTTGTTAATTCCGACTATTTGAAAAATACAAAAAAAAAAAAAAAAAATAAAAAATCGACGAGAGAAAATAATCGAGACGACAGTAATGTAATGGCTTGCGTCATCGCGATGTAGTATTATAAAAATTTATTGAACGGAGATTTCCACGCTTTTCTTTTAATATTTGTTAAAAAAAAAAAAAAAAAAAAAGAGAAAGAAAAAAAAAGGAAGCTATTTCTTTTCTTAGGTTTTTATTATTTTTTTTTTTTATTTTATTTTCATTCCCTCGATTCTCATCATTTCCAATAAATTTCCTATGGATCGGATTATTCACATTGTTACACCCTGCGTATACATACATACATATATACATACATATATATACCTACTCACGTATAAGTATATATATATATATATATATATATATATATATATATATAAATGTGTATGTGCGTGTCTCTCTATATAAATCGAAAATGCTAGAACCCGTATTTTGGAACATTCGAGTTGGGAATTGAACCGCGCCCTTTTCTCCCCGTCCCTTTCCCCGAACCCTCCCTGTCTCCTCCACATCCCTACTACGGGCAAACACGGTACTGCGTCTTATAAAATTTTTGATAGTCGTAGATAAGATCGTTGGTGCTATGGTATTACGCGCAGCGATACGGATAAGAGAGTTGTTAAAAGGAAAAAAAAATAGAGAGAGAGAGAGAGTGATAGACAACTTTCGATATCGTTGAGGTCGACCGTCGGACGTATCGATTCGTAAAAGAAATTTTTTTTTCTTCTTCATCCTTACACACGTTCAATCTCTTCCCCCCCCCTCTCTCTCTCTCTCTCTCTCTCTCCTATCCTAACTAAGTCGAACAAGAATCATTCAACAATTGAATGAAAACAACAATTTCATACGTTTACAAGAATCGATAACGTCGCGATAAAATACGCTGTCATATTTGCAAATCTATCGGATCGATCGGATCGATCGTAGGGATCTCTCGATCGATAGATCGAAGAAGAACATTCTTATCGTGATTTTGTATCATTTCCTTCTCTACCTCTACCCTCCTCCTCACTCTCTCTCTCTCTCTCTCTCTCTCTCTTACTCTAATATTTTTTCTTTTTCTTTTTTGTTTGGTCGTGCATTGCACAATTCGTACAATCGATCGCGTCGAAAGTTGCAACG
>OU964976.1:5125114-5132614 GCA_918808275.2 Dolichovespula sylvestris
GAAGTGAGTAAAAAAGCCTAGAAAAAAAAGAAAAGAGAAGAAGAGGGGGGTAGGGCGGGTGGGTGGAGGCATGGGGATGGGGGTGGGAGCGAGAGGGCGATGGAAAGCAGGCAGAGCGGAGCAGAGCAGACCAGACCAGAGTATAGAGAAAGAGAGAGAGAGACAGAGACAGAGACAGAGACAGAGAGACAGAGAGAGAGAGAGAGAGAGAGAGAAAGGAAGGAGAGCGTGAGAAGCGCGCGCTCCGTCCGTCAAATAACATCGAGGCCAGTCAAAGAACTCCGTTGTGCCTCGTGAAGCAGCTCGAACGAGCGAACTAAAAATCTCACACCACACACACACAGACGCAACCCAGACACACAGACACACACAGACACAGAACACAGACACACACAGACAGACACACTAACACCGATGATCTCAGCTTTACCCCACTATATACAAAACCATTTTTCTCTCACGAAAAAACTCTTACGAAAAGGATATTCTATGTTTCTCCTTCTCTTCTCATTCGTAGCTTTTGCTCTCACCGCACATTTGACTTCTTACTACTTCTGTTCTTCCTTTTCTTTCTTTCTTTCTTTCCTCGCGTTTTTTTTTTTATTTTTTTTATTTTTTTTTTTATTAATTTTTTTCCTCCTTCATCTTACTCCTCGTTTTTCGCGTTCTCTCTATCATCCGTCGAATGTCGACAACCGGTCTCTCCCTAAGCTTTGCGACGAGAATATGATCGAGAGGATGAAGGATGGAAGGGGACCCGGGGGGGGGGGAAGGTCAGAAAGATTAGAACCAGTATTGGGACGGCATACGTCACGTTCCGGCAATCACGAAATCCTCAATTTCGTCTTCTCGATTTTTCCTTTTCTTTTTTTCTTTTTTTTTTTTTTTTTGGTTTTTGTTTACTTATTTATTTATTTATTAAAAGTGCCTTCTAACCCTGAGAGGAAGAATAAAATATCTGTCTATCTATCTATCTATCTATTTATTTATTTATTTATTTATTTATTTATTTTTTTTTTTCTTCATCGACTTCCAACGAACACTCTCGCGATGAGATGAATGAGATCTAATCGGATTCGGAGGATAATGAAATTTTGAAGATTTACAAAAAAGAAAAAAGAAGATATGATGGCAAAGAACGTATGATACGCATTTGATCGTACGGACGATGTATTCGTAATTGGATTTCTTTTTCTCATCTCCAATTTTGGCGACAAGACGATTGATGTAAAAACGATTAAATCGTTAATGTTAAAACGATTAATCGATTAATCGTTAAGAAATGATTGAAATCGAATTGATGCGACGACGAATCCTTTCGTTTATTTGTTAATCCTTTTCTTTCTTTTTTTTTTTTTTTTTTAGTTTTTATCGAAATTTCGAGAAACGTGATCTTCTTTTTGTAGCCGATTTCTATATATACATATATTGATCTCTGTGTATCTATTTCTTAGTATATCTATGTGCATACTCGTGTATACGTGCGCGCGCGTGTCTGCGAACGTCGTGTATGTGCATCATGTACTGTATTGATTTTATGAGAAGGATTCATTCATTCTCTCTTCCGTGATTCGCGTTAACATTGCTCCCGACTCTTTTCTTCCTTTTCTTCTACCGTTAACTGGCCTCACTCTGTGACGAGAATGATCAAGAAGAAGAAGAAGAAGAGGAGTAAGGTGAATAAGAAAAGAAAAAAAAAAAAAAACACGCTGGCCGAGGTTAGAAAAATTAAAACCAGTTTTGGATGCTGCGTCACATCGTCTATGAAATCATCGTCTTTGAATTTCTTTTCTTTTCTTCTTTTATTTCTGTGTGTGTGTGTGTGTGTGTGTGTGTGCTTCTTTTTTCTCCCGTCCGTTAATTTTTCAGTCGAAAATATTTATCGATAAAGTGAAATGATGTAAAAATGATTAGATCGAATTGGATTATTTTCTTGATTTTTTTTTTTTTCTTTTGCATTCTATACGATTATTTGCGGTTGACGCAGAGACACACACGCGCATGCGTGCGTAAAAACACGGATATATATATATATATATATATATATATATATATATATATTATATAGATATACGGTACGAATAGATCGAGATTGATCAAATAGATTTGTTATATTTTATGCATTTAATTAGATTGATAAAATAGACATATATGGTAGACATTTATTTACTTGTAAAATATAATAATTAATAATTTAATGAAATATATATATATATATATATGTACGTATGTATGTATGTATGTATGTATGTGTGATGTTTTATAAAAACATATAAACGAAACCTTGAATACATTATAAATATAGATATATCCGTGAATGTATGTATTATATGTAGGTAGATATATAAATGAAGTGTGTGTGTGTGTGTGTGTATATATATACTTAGGATATTTGAAAATCGGTTGGTCACGCGAATGTAATGGTTTTCACGGTTAAGTCGTAAAATAATGACGAGGAGTTTCGAGCAACGCGCGAACTGGATCGTTAAAAACGATTTCTTGCCCCTGAGCCCGACAAAAGTGCTTTCTCTCGTAACGATCCACCTCTCTCTCTCTCTCTCTCTCTCTCCCATCTCCAAAGGAGGCAGAAAATACGCGGGTTTATTCAAACGCGTAACGGCGCCTACGACGAAAGTAGAAAGCGCGTTTTACGACGCTCCTACCTTCTAACCTTCCGATTATATTTCATTATACCGAAAATATTTACGGTATCTTACATTCTAATAATTATTATAACAACAACAGTATTAATAATAATAATAATAATAATAATAATTAAATAAAAATTTTTAATCTAAACAGAATATATATATATATATATATATATATATATTTTGTCCCTCATCTCAATAAATAATACAATGATATTATATATATCACGATTTATATATTATAATAATAAAATATTAACAAGTGTACATTATATCTCTATTCTATAATAATAATTACACACGTATATATACATTTATTTTCTATACATACGTATACGTACATACATACATACATACATACATACATACATACATACATACATATATATATGCTTATATTTATAAAATATTTAATATCTGATTAATAATGTTTATATAAAACATATGTTTGTTATTTCTATAAATAAAAACTTTGTTAATTGGTGTCGATAGAAAAGAAAGAATAAAAATATCTATTAAGAATAAAATTGAGAGAGATATAGAGAGAGATAGTTAGATAGAGAGAGAGAGAGAGAGGTTGGGGGGGGGGGATAAGAAAGAAAGGACTTGTTTATTAATATGCTTCCTTCGGTGATCGATTTTGTAGCAACAACATAGGCCTTATAAAATAGAGGCGGCGGCGGCGGCGGCGACACACGTGACGCAAGTGAGAGAGTCAGGAAGGGTTCGTAATAGGTCACGGACTCACGTGGGGTGTAAATGGCGTATTATTAATAATAAAAATTGATTGCTTCGAACGAGAGCTCGTTCAAGCCAATCATCGAGGATCGTACCGATCCGAAACCTCACCGCGATCTCTCTCGACGTTCTTGGATCGTTCGATGGTAAGGGGGTGTAGGGGCTGGAGGGGGGGGGAGGGACACACGTTCGAGATATCGAATTCCGATGAAAGTATAATATTATACGTACGATTACATCGATATATATATATATATATATATATATGTATATATTTTTTTATATATATATAAATATATACAGTATTAAGAGCGATGGTTAATTATTACGAAATTACGATTTCGTGAGGATTTATTTTTTTACCATGCGTTTTACGTGCAATGTTTGAGAGAGAGAGAGAGAGAGAGAGAGAGAGAGAAAGAAATTAATTTATTAATATTATATGATCAAGTATATAATTCGTGTATTAAGTGTATTAAATATTTTTCTATTATTATTTGATAGTATGTGTGTATATATATATATATATATATATATATATATATATATATATGTAATATTATTAATTCGTTCTTCAAAAAAATATTTATCCATCCTACGTACTCGGATTATTTTTTGTTCGTTCTAATAATGAAAATAAATCAATACGCGTTAAGTACATGCGTAATATTATATCGAAACTTTAATATCTTTACAAAGTATCCTCTTTCTCATTACAGATGCGGGTCGGACGAATTTTTTAGAATCACCTAACGCTGTAATAATGTAAGTACCTATTCTAATATATTCTATATTCTATTCATTCTAACGCGTCATTGAGACGATCCACGATGATATATATCCTAACGAAATCGATAATTAACTATTAACGATACGTTCCAACGCGCACGTTCTCAAAACGACGAATCTAATTCAAATCTATCGTAATAATTCCAAAGTGAAATAAATTATTTCAAACTATCGCAAATGTTTTGCGATCGTCGTCGACGTTCAAACAACACTAAACGACACAAAACGATACAAAACGAAACAAAGAAAAGAAAGATTAGAAAAAAAAAAGCAAGAAAAAAGAAATAGAAAATAAAATTTCCAAAGACGTGTTTAGATGTTTCGCGTCTAACGTGCTTTTTAGTCCGATGCATTGCCAACGAGAATCCTTTCCCTCCTCCCTCCGCGTCCTTCATCGCCTCTTCCTCTTCCTCCTCCTCCTCCTCCTCCTCTTCCACCTCCACCTCCTCCTCCACCTCCTTCTATCCTCGCTTACAAACTTTGCTTCGCACGGATTTAAGCCAAGGCTGAAGCGATAACTAAGTACACGCTTGACAGACCCGACACCAAAGATACCACCGTATGACTCGAATGAATCAGAAAATAATATATGTAAGTACATACGTATACACACACACACACACACACACACACACACATATATATACGTACATACACGTGTAAGTACTTATGTACACATAAATCAATCCATACATACATTCATACATACATCATACGTGTGTACGTACTTACGTACGTACTTACGTTCTCATAAATACATTCATGCATAGATAATGTACTTATGTACGTACACATACACACACACATACATACATACATACATACATACATACATATATACGTAGGAACTTACGCATACATAGAAAACTATCTACGGATATCACATACGTACAATACATACGTACTTATTCGTGAGAATTTCTTTTTTTTTTTTTATTTTTCTTTTTTCTTCATCTTTCAGTTTGGATTTCACGATTATTTCAGTTCTTTAAACATTATCAACGTGCGTAAACCTTTACGCTTCGTCGATCTTTTTTGTTTTTCTTTCTTTTTTTTTTTTTTTTCATCTTTTCTGTTTTCCCCTCTCTTTTTCTCTCTCCCGTTCTCTTAACGTTTCTCTTTATTCCCCTTCATTATTCTCGTTTAATCGAACGAACAATTTTTCTTCTCTTTTTTTCTTTTTTTTTTCTCTCTCTCTCTCTCTCTCCCCCCTTCTTCCTTCCTTCCTTCCTTCCTTTTTTTTTTCTTTTTTAACAACCGTTGTTATTCTTATCGTAGCGTAATACGAAAGAAAAAAATTATATGAACGATCCTTTCTTGGGCAAAGTTTTTTTTCTCTCTCTCTCTCTCACTCTCTCACACACACACACACACACATATATATTCTTGAGAGATAGATAGATAGAGAGAGAGAGAGTTAATTTTGATGGTACAATTCAAACACGTTTGGAAATACAATCGTCGTAAATTTTAACCAAAAAAAAGAAAAAAAAAAAATTATCGTCATTACCTTTCGTTTCTCTATCATTTTTATTCTCTCTCATCGTACCTCTTTTCTCTTCTTTACGCCTCTTCCCTTCCTCCCTACACCTCTCCCTTCGCACTCCGGCCCCGCCACCCTATAGACCCTTACCGATCGAATGAAATTATAAGATGTACCTTCGCAAAGTTAATCCGAGTGAACTTAACAAATCCGACGTTATTACATACACCAACCCAATTACGTAAATATACCTGTCGATTATTCGTATTATCAATTATACGATTTACTTTTTGTAAATTGTAAAATTGCGTAATATAATAAGGAAGGAAGGAAGGAAGGATGGAAGAAAATAATTCATTTTCAAAAGCAAAAGCCTTGTCTACCCCCCACCACTCGTAAATGAATCATCTCTCTCTCTCTCTCTCTCTCTCTCTCTCTCTCTCTCTCTCTCTCTCGTTCCTTTTGTTATGCCGGTAGCTCTTCATTACGACGCATTTAACGAAGCTTGCTAAAAACGTCACTGAAGCGAACCGCTTATTATCACCGTTATCCATTCTTGATAACGGTGCCTTGTCTCTATTCTCTCTCTCTCTCTCTCTCTCTCTCTCTTTCTTTCTGTCTCTTTGTTTGTCTCTCTCTCTGTCTCTGTCTCTGTCTCTGTCTCTCGTGTCTTTCTCTTTTGGTTGACTTAGCAGATTGCTTTTTATTCTATCCTCGTCTTCCAGGAAGGTCTCTCTCTCTCTCTCTCTCTCTCTCTCTCTGTTTTTCTACCCCTTATAAAATCCCTTCGGCTTCTCTCAAATACTACTCTTAATTGGACACGTGCCGGGAAATTCCGCTGAGATATTTCATTTTTGGCCCTTTTTGCAAAAAGAGGAGGGATCCGGTGGGGGACGTAAGTTCTAGTCGTTGTGGTCGTCCATTTATATCCTCGTCAGTTTCGTCTCTCTCTCTCTCTCTCTCTCTCGCTCTATCTATCTATCTATCTATCTATCTCTCTCTTTATCTCTCTTGAAGTGGAGTCGCTTTGGTTTTGCTTATTCATCCTTTTTTTACGCCCCTTTTCTTCGCCAATTTTTCTTCTTTTTTTATCTACAAACTTGAAGAAAATCTCGTATTAAACATTCGATTACGATTAATTGGATACACACACACACACACACACACATATATATATATATATTTTCCTTTTTTATTATTTCATATATTGCTGGAAAATGATAAGTTTGTGATTAGTAATATGATAATAATAATAATAATAATAATAATCTGTAGTAATTATATTTGTATTTATATTAATAATTGTGATTATAATTATATTCTATAACAATTATAATAATAATAATATTAATAATAATAATAGTAGTAATTATGTATCCGTGTATATATATATATATATATATATATATATATATATATATATATATATATACACTTATTAATATAAATATAAATATATATTAATATAAATATATACAATTATTAATATAAATATAAATATATATTAATATAAATATATACAATTATTAGATATCATTAAATAAATAATTTGTCCATTCGACTTAATCCTCTTTTATTGTTATATATCCAATAAAACATATAACAACTACATACCCATTTCACAAAATCATGATCATCATCATCATCATCATCATCATCATCATCATCATCATCATCATCATCGTTATAATTTCCCTTACCAAAAGAATTTTTTATCGAACGAACATTAAAGAAAATATCCCATTCGTAAAACTTAATAATATCTAAGTATCTGTAATATAGAAAAGAACAAAAATATTGCCAAAAGTTCTCTCACTTCGCGAAAGAGAAAAACCACTT
>OU964976.1:5145114-5172614 GCA_918808275.2 Dolichovespula sylvestris
CAGGTCATTGTACCTTTCATTATAGTGCATCAACTTGATTCGTTCGATAATAATTTTGCACCTATTATCATAATAATAATACTATTATTATTATTATTATTATTATTACTATTATTATTATTATTATTATTATTATTATTTTAATCAACATCTATCTATAATTACCATTATCGTTATCATGATCATCGTCGTCATCGTCGTCGTAGTCATCATAATTCTTATCTATAATTCTTATTATATTATTATCATACTTTGCGAGTCAAATATTATAGCGATAATTCAAAAACATAATCGATAATCTCGACGTTGAATTATTATCGATCGTTGATCGATCGTTGCCTGGCTCTCGTAGAACGACGCTCACACTGGCGAACACCATAGGATTAATATTTATAGAGTCCACGGTTATAACGATAAATATTAATTATCGATATATATATATATATATATATGTCTCGAGTGATATCTCGATTGTCGATCGATTTCACGCATTATTATTATTATTATTATTATTAATATTATTTATATCGGTTATACTAAACGGTGTCTCGCGTTTTATCCATCCGCGTGTCTCTTTTTTCTAAAAAAAAAAAAAAAAAAAAAAACGAACGATTATTCTTATCGAGTTATATCATAATTATCGCGTTAAATGTTTGAATTAGTATAGTTATGTTATGGTGATTCCATGTTGTCGTACGTGAAATATCGACATCGTGGTGTTTCCGGCTATCCCAGCGCGGAAACTATAAATGCGATATATCGCGTTAACTATAATCGCACGCGAATCTATTCGATTTAATAAAGCGATAATTTTAATGGGAATAATAATTACTTTTCATCGATATTACGAATGGTGGATAAATATTACGGTGGAGGGAGAGGGATGTTATTGATATTGTTATTAACAAAAATTAACACGGGAATCATTCTAATGATTATAGTAATAATAATAATTATTAGGATTGTTATTATCGTAAAGATCGTTATAATTCTTAAACGCATATGTGATCAATTTTTATTTATTATAATCCTTAAATGTATACGTCGTTCATTATAATAATAATAATCATTATTATTACTGCTGTTATTGTTGTTGTTGTTATTGTCGATATGGTTGATTTCGTTTTTATTAAAGAAAGAGAAAAAAAAATACGAAATCAATATATATCATCATCGTTTGTTCATTGAATCTCTTCAAAGCCAATAATTAGTAATTAAATTTTGCCCATGTAAATAAATAATATAAATCTATCGTTACGTATGGTATACGACAAATAGTTAATATCGAAGGTTACGTAATATCATCTATATTTCTCGATATAAAACGTGAATCCTTTCATTTAATTCCTTCCACTTCCCCTTTTTCCACTCCCTTTCTCTTTATCCCAGAGAGAGAGAGAGAGAGAAATGTACTCGATGAAAATCGTTCATCGCGCGATCTCGAAGCGAATAAAATATCGTTGCGCGTCGAACTACGATAATCCGAACTAATCGACTGTAAGAGATTAAGATAATGAAGATGATGATGAAGAAAAAGAACAGCAACGAAACAAAACAAAAACGAGTAAAAATAAAACGATATATTTAACAACATAAAGCGTGCGATTAAGTGAATTGAATTAAAAAAAGAAATAAATAAATAAATAAATAAAAAAAAAAAAAACGAGTAAATTAAAAATAAAGACAGAAACAAAAAACAACAGAAACAAAGAAGAAGTAGAAGAGGATCGTCGCCACAAACGACGACCACCCGTTGATGGTTTGCAAGTTTAAAAGAGAGATAGAGAGATGATTAGATAGAGAAAGAGAGAGAATGATATATATATATATAAAATAAATATATATAAAATAAATATATATATATAAAAAATATATATATATATATAAAAGAAGAAGAAGAGAGAAAGGAAAAGGATTAAAAAAGGAGTGTTCGCTTTGAAACTCGAAACGAACGAACGAACGAACGAACGAATCGGCTGTTATGTCATGGGATCGCTTTGACTAACGTTAATTATTACCAGCGGCAAAGCGGCGGTACGTTACCTAACCCCATGCCCTGCCTATGGTGAAACGAAAGAGGTGGGCGATGGCTATGATGGGCTATGGCTATGTCGATGTCGATGGCGCGAGGACGAGGAAGAGGAGATAGTAGGGAAATTATCGAGGGCGAGTTTAACGCTTCGAAAATTCAAATACGATGCGATATCGTCAACCGAGCATGAATCTCTACTTCGTATATCGTACGCGTGCTTACGTATCATAATTCCGCGATATGTAACTTCAAAGGGAGATCTCTCTTTTGTTCTCCTACCCTACCATCCATCTAACTACGTAACGCGTAAGAGCGAGAGAGAAAGAGAAAGAGAGAATAATTGTATGCGTGTGTGTGTGTGTGAGAGAGAGAGAGAGAGAGAGGGAGAGACGCAACCCTCGTCGTTTCGTTACGTCATCGCGATCTTAGCGTTTACGTCCAACCAAACCAACCAACCAACCAACGAACGTACCAACCAACGTACCAACCAACCCAATGGCCGACTAATTATTATGTGCGAGATTTTACGTCCACGATGATTACACGGATACGCGTTAAGACCACGGCGATCTGTATTTATTTATTTGTTTGTATGTTTGTTTGTTTGTATCAATTTATGCGAATAATCTTTATGCTTCACGCGCGTTACCCTTATTTTACGTATATTTTTTTTTATCTTTTTTTTTTTTATCTTTTCTTTTCTTCTTTTCTTTTTTTTGTTCTTTGCATTTTTTACCACGTATATATATATATATATATATATATATATATATATATATATATATAGTTGTTTTTTTCTTTTATATTATATATATATTTATATATTTTCTCTTTCTTCGATTGGAATGTTTTTTTCTCTCTTTGCAAGAGCAAGTAACTTTCGATTTGTAAGGATTACAATGAGATTATATATAAATTAATTACTTTATAATATAACTTTTACGTCGACTTCGTTCCATCTCACTTTTGTTTATTTTATTTCATTTTGTTTCTTCTTTCATTTTATTTTCACTTTTTTTTCGTTTTCATGTGTATTCTTCTTCCTCTATTATTTACAATATACTACCATCGGTCAAATTTTCATTGAAAAATCTATTCATTAGAAATATCATAAGTACGATTATAAATTCGCACGAGCGCGTCTATGGTTAGATCCTAGACAATTTTATTTTATTATTTAGTTTTTCTTTTTTTTTTTTTTTCTTTTTAGATAGATAGGGTCGAAGGGTACGCGTGAGCGAGTAATAATCCAGTTTTTTTGTTTTTATTTTCTTTTCCTAAGGGTTTATATATATATATATATATATATATATATATATATATATATATGTCTCGACCCTAAGAAACCTATACCTCTTTCTCTTTTGCAAAGTTCAGGTAGTAGAACGTGTTTTTCGCATCGAACCTACGTATATCCACGATTCGTATCGTACGATCACAGTTCAAGTATATATGTGTGTAGGTTATACACATATATATACTCACATATATATATACACCCATACAAACGTATTAGTGTGTGTGATATATATATATATATATATATATGCTATAACCTACGAGCTTTCTAGCGGTAGACGTTAGTTTCCTATTCGTTCGTTCTTTCATTGGGATTCATGCTGAGAGAACCGAAGTGTCAGTGGTTCTCAATATTCGACGTATTCGGCCATTATATTAAATCTTATTATTAACTTTTTTTCTTCATCTCCCCTACGATAGAGACGCACGTATACATACATATACATACATGCATATACATACATCATACATACAACATACATACATACATACATGCATACATACATGCATACCTACGTACGTACGTACCCTTAAAATATATGTTCTCAAATTGTAGGACGCTCGAGTATAAAAGACGTGTGCGTGTATTCGTGTGTGTGTGTGTGTGTCCTTGAAAAAATGGACGGAAACGTACTAATGGCGTATATATATACGCATGAACCTACCATATAAGTATATACCACACTATTATTATATATTTGATTTAACACGCTTGTCTGAATTTTATATTAGTTTAATATTTGCGACAAACGTTTTATAAATAAAAAGAAAAAAACAAAAAAAAAAAAATAGAAGGGAAATTATCACGAACGGATCTCTTTCGGTTTCAACGAAGATTCCAATTCCCGATTTCGAAAATATCTTGCTCCTTTTTATTTTTTTTTTTTTTTTTTTTTTTTTTTTATGGTGGAAACACATTTTTGAAGTTTCCCTATCGATCGCGAGAGAGAAACAAAGAAATAAACAAATATGGAAGAAAAAAGTCACTCGCTCGGGCCAACGTACGCGCTTTTTTTATTCTACTTTTTTTTTTTTTTGTTTATTTTGGTTTTCATCCTCGTACGCGTATTGCATTAACAATCTGCGTTCGTTCTGTTACGTTGCAGAAACGGGGCGCAAATTCGTTGCGACGATCATCCGAAGAAAGTCTTACGAAAGTCTTTTCAATGTCTCTCACAAGTGAGGGGAGTGAAAGAAAGAAAAAAAAAAAAAAAAAAAAAAAAAGACGAAAAATGAAGTGAGAAGAAAAAAGAGGAAAAAAGAGCAGCAACATTAAATCCAATTAGTGGGATTTTCATTGTTCACACGTTGTAAGTTACTTTTGTCGCGTTGGTTGTGTTATCATCGTTGTGTTGTTGTGTCGTTTACGCGACGATATTCGGTATTACGTTCACGCACACGCACGCACACGCACGCACACGCACGCACGCAGGTTCGTATTTGCCGCCCTCCGTCGACGAAATCGCGTTCATCGAGGCGTGATTAGTTTTCTTAATACGTAAAACGTTGTTTTCGTGGAAGACCTCTTCCGCCTTTCGAACGCGACTCCGATCTAATCGAACTGTTTCTTTTTTTTTCTTTTTTTTTTTTTTCATCTTTTTCTTTTCATCGATTATGAGGAACGTGTTATCTTTCTTCTTCTACTTCTTTCTCTTTTTTTTTTTATTTTTATTTTATTTTTATTATTATTCTAATTTTTTCCAACTCGTTCGATTGATCGGTGTCCCAAGCGAGAAGTCTCTCTCTCTTTCTCTTTCTTCTTTTTTTCTCTCTCTCTCTCTCTCTCTCTCTTTAACGTTACATTTTTTCGAACTTGCATACATAGAACATCACACACACAGACAGATCCTTATATCCCTTCTTTCTAATCGACGAATGAATTTTTTATGTGGTTCGCAAATTTTCTTTTTCCTCCTGCTTTCTTTACTTTTTACACTTTTTAATAACTAACAAAAAAAAATATTAAAAAAAAAAAAAGAAATAAAAAAAAAGAGGTAAAAAGCGAGAAGAGAGAAAAATTAGGATTGCGATCGTAATTCCCAGTTTGCTCGTTGCGTTGCTAGTTAAAGCCGATAAAGTCAAAAAAGAAAAGAGAGGAAAATAGAGAGAGAGAGAGAGAGAGAGAGAGAGAGAGAGAGAGATCGTTCAGAAATAAGAATTACGTTTACTCCAAATAAACTCATCTTTCCTTTTTTTTTCAAACCTACGAGTAAACGAACTATCAGTGGGAGAAAAAGAAAAAAAAAGTAGAATCTAGCCCAACGAAATAATAAGAAAAATATAATAATAATAATAATAATAATAATAATAATAATAATAATAATAACAATAACAACAACATCAATTATTACTATTATTATTATCGTTAAATAATAATTATTAGATAATGATCTTATCATTATTGGATAACGTCCAAAAAGAGGACCGAATACAAAATTAGTATCGAAACCTATCGAAAGGCATTGTGATCGAGAACGGTTTGACGTTAGTTAACAGAAAAAAAAAAAAAAAAAAAAAAAGAAAAAAGAGAGAAACAAAACGATTCGATGTTTAATTAAAATAAAAAAAAATAAAAAAAAAAGAAAAAGCGAAAAGAGAGAAAAAATAGATTACGACCATCGTTCCCAGCGTGCTCGGTCGCGTTGTTAGAGGTCCGCCGACGGCCGAAAGAGAGCCGATGAAATGAAGAAGGAAAAGTGAGGGAAAATATATATATATATATATATATATATATATATATATACATTTATAGAGACAGAGAGAGAGAGAGAGAGAGAGAGAGAGAGAGAGAGAGAGAGAGAGAGAGAGAGAGAGAGAGAGAGAGAGAGAGAGAGAGAGAGAGAGAGAGAGACAGAAAAAGAGAAAGAACAAATAAATAAAAATAACAAATAATGAAAAAAAGAAAGAAAGAAAGAAAGAGAGATAATGGTTGAGAACCATCGGCTCCGGTCCGCGCCGACCGTATTCGGGACGCAGCTGCGACGCGCAGCCGGCGTGCGGGGGTCACGTGACGAATAGCGAAGCTCTCTCGTAGCGGGGAGGTAGAACGTGTGTGTGTGTGTGTGTGTGTGTGTGTGTGTGTGTGTGTGTGTCGCGTCGAGTACGCGTGCGTGTGCACGCGCGTCGTGTGTGTACGTATAAAGCCGATGATTGTCGACGGTGGGGTGGGGGTTAGCCGAGAGTGGCGGAGCGCGTGTCGCGCCATTGGTCGGCGCCACGTATCCCCCCACCACTCGGTTATTCGAACAAAGGGACGAGGCTACGTCGTCGCCGAGACGAAGATCGGTACCATTAGAAAGTCGTTGATGGTCGTTGGGTGCGGTTGTATACCACACCGTGAACCGTAGAGAAAGAGAAAGAGAGAGAGAGAGAGAAAGAGCGTGTCGTCGTCGGTTGCTTGAAAACGGTCGAAATCGGTTGAAATCGGTCGAATGAACGAACGAACTAACGCGGACGGGATCGTCGCGTGTAATATTTATCGTAATCGGACGCAAAATAGTTATTATGCGCGAGGATCGACTTTAACGCCGCGATAACGTTTACAGTGTTTTTTTCTAGAGAGAGAGAGAGAGAGAGAGAGAGAGAGTGAGTTTATTACAGACGGATTCAACGGAATCGAATAGTTATTGAAACGAGATTGTGCGCATACACATATATATGTATATGTTTGCTCCAAAATTCCGATCTCTCTTCTAACTCGCGATATATATATATATATATATATATACATATATACATATATATATATATATATCTCTCTCTATGCCCGCCGCACGTAATCCGTCTTTGTTTGTTTGTTTGTTTGTTTGTTTGTTTTTTTTTCTTCCTTCGTGACAATTTAAAGTGAAAAACGGGAAGGAAGGAAGGAAGGAAGGAAGGAAGGAAGGCAACGGAGGAAAATAATCGTCGTCGTGTATTACCTTCGAAAGGTGGATAAATATTTTCCTGCGTGCGATTTCGAATCGCAAGGAGACGGAGAGAGGGATAGAGAGATTAGGATAGAGGATAGACATAACGATAAAAACGGAGAAAGCGTGAAATAATAACGAGGATTCCCACCTTCGGATTTTGAGAGAAGGTAGATTTTTTTTGTGCTGTGATTGGAGAAGAGGAAGAGGAAGAGGAAGAAGAAGAAGAAGAAGAAGAAGAAGAAGGAGAAAAGGTGCGAAGGTGGCGGAAGAGGAGGTGGAGGAAGAGGAGGAGTGGTGCGGAGGTGGTGCAGGTGATTAGAAAGATAGATTGAACGGAAAGTAAAGGAAGGAAGAAAGAGGAGAAGAAAGTTCGCGAAGATCCACAAAAAAAGAAAAAAAATTATCTCTCTTCTCTCTACTTCGAACGAACGAGCGAGAGATATATAACGTTTTCTCTGTCTCTCTCTCTCCTTTTTTTTTTTTTTTTTTTTTTTTTTTTGTGTTGATTTAATCCTCACCGGCTAATATCCTCGACGATAATCGCCGTTATATAGAGTTGGTCGGTTCGAGGTCTGAGAAAGAAGGGACGAGACTCCAGTGAGAAAGATAAGGATAAAGATAAAGATAGAGATAGAGATATAGACGGAGCAGCAGGCAGACAGACGAAGAGAGAGAGAGAGAGAGAGAAAGAAAGAAAGAGAGAGAACGAACGGTGGTGTAGTGTGGTGGTGTGGCGTCGAGGCAGAATCGACGTGGCGGTGGCGGCGACGGCGCCATTTTGTGGATATTCTCGCGTGCAGAAGCGGCGGCAACGGCCGCGGCAACAGCAGCATCAGTATCATCATCAGCAGCAGCAGCAGCATCATCATCATCAGTAGTCTCAGTCTCGGTCTCGGTCTCGATATCAACGGTATCGGAAATATATCGTCCCATTCGGAAACTGTTCTTACGGGTTGAAGCTCGTTGGATATCGGGAATATACGATCGATCGATCAACGACGATTACGAATACGTGAAAGATATTTTCGAGGAGTCACTTCGCCGTCGAAATAGTAGCCATCGTCATCGTCGCCAGAGCTCTTGGATTTGGTTAAACGCGACGGAAGAATTCGCGAGAATATCGGATTACGGCGGGAAGGTGATCGGAAAAAGGAGAAAGGGAGGAGGAGGAGGAGGAGGAGGAGGAGGAGGAGGAGGTGGTGGTGGTGGAGGAAGAAGAAGAAGAAGGAGGAGGAGGAGGAGGAGGATCCGCGATCGAGGAAAGTGCGTGATAGTTAAGGGAGAGTGATTTCGAGTGTCGGAGAAAAGAAGAAGATAACGCGGTTGGCGTTGAATAAAAATAAGAAAAAGAAGAAGAAGAAGAAGAAAAAAAAAAACGAAAAGTAGGCGTTGAAAATGAGATTGGAAATAGTCTCGGCAGCCGACTTTTTGGTGCACCTGCTGCGCCTCCAAGCCGGTCAATTATCGGAGCGTCAGCTCGAGATGTTCAAGTCTTCGTTGACCGAGGTGTTGCGGCATCGTTACAGGGACCATTGGTTTCCCGATCGTCCGAATCGCGGCTCGGGATATCGTTGTATACGTATCAACGGTAAAATGGATCCTGTTATTGCACAGGCAGGGGCCAACGTCGGATTATTGCCGGCCGTATTGCACAGCCTGTTCCCGAGCGAGCTGACCATGTGGATCGATCCGTCGGAGGTTTCCTACAGGATTGGGGAAAACGGTTCCATATGTGTATTGTACGAGCGTACAGAGCCCGATCCCGAGGAATCCGCTGCAACGTCTCATCAGCATCAACATCAGCAACACCACCACCAACATCAGCACCACCAACAGCAACAGCAACAGCAACAACATCAACATCAACACCACCAACAACATCAGCATCAACACCACCAACACCAACAACATCAACAGCATCAGCATTCCCGTTCTTCTCATCACCACCATCACCATCACCATCACCATCACCAACAGCAACAGCATCAACACCAACAACAACAACAGCAACAGCAACAACAACAACAACAACAACAGCAACAACAGCAACAGCAACAACAACAATTCGAAAGCTGCAAGGACTCGCTTTTGCTCGAGCACACGCAATTCAGCGAACAGATTGCGGCTTTCGTCTCCAGTTGAAGAGTTTAATTATCGATGGAGGAATGAAGGGTGGGAGGGAAGGAAGGAAAGTAAAAGAGGTTGAAGATTAAGGAGGAGGAGGAGGTTAACGATAAGAAGAAGAAGAAGAAAAAGAAGAAGAAAAAGAAAATAATGATGATAATAAATAACTGAATGAAGAATAACTATACACCACACACACACACATATATATATATAAAAGAAACGTTGGAAATAAGCGTCTCTCATCGACTCCATCGTCCTAACCAACGTCGTCGTAGTCGTTGTCCTAGTAGTTACTCCTTGTCACCGTTTTTTCGTCGTTTTCATCAATCTCAACGGACAAAGAGGCCCACCAAAACAACGTGTGTCTTTGTTTTTTTTTTCCCTCGCTACTCAAAGAAACTGCTATATAATATATATACATATACATATACACACACATATATATATATATATTATTTTTTCCCCCGATCTCTTTTTTCAATTTTTATTTTTACCGAATATCTTCTTCTTCATAATCTTTCGTATCGACTTAAGACTCCAAAACGAAATAGTATTCCATTCTTCTCCTCAGCCGTCAATTTTCACATGCTTTATTTTAACATTTACCAACCAACCAACCAACCCACCCACCATTCTCGTCAATAAGAAAACTCCGATCTCAACGAAGTTTCACGAACTTTTTTTATTACATAATCTCTGCCTTTGAATACTTGCGAACAACTGATATAACCAACGGAGAGAGAGGAAGATTTTATATATATATGTATGTATATACATACATATATATATATATATATATATATATATATAAAATATAAAAAAAAAATAAAAGAAGAAGGACAACAGCAACGCAACGCCAATGAGCAGAACGAAAGGAAAGGAAAGAAATCAGAGGGGGAGAACGAACAACTGAGAAGCGTGAAACTGATCGATAAAGAAGAGAAAATAAAAATAATAATAACAAGAAAAGGGTTTAACAAAAAAAAAATAAATAAATAAATAAATACAAATACATACAATAACATACTCGGACGAAAAATAGTCGGAATTTAATTAACGAGAAGAACAACAACGGTAATTAACAAATAAAATCATAGAAATAATGAAACAAACGAATAAACGAACGAACGAACGAACCGCATGTCTAGTCGAAACACGCCTACCAACAACAACAACAACAACAACAACAACAACAACAAATACAACAGTAACAACAAATAGCTGCAGAATAAAAAATGAAAACAAAAAACTTCGAATACCCTTCGATTAGAAGGTACATTAAAAAATATGTTGCAACTGTGTTTAATATCTTTTTAATTTGTCGCGTTAAGTCGAAAGTGGGGAGGAGATTTTCGAAGAAGAAGAAAAAGAAGAGGAAGAAGAAGAAGGAGAAGAAGAAGAAGAAGATGAAGAAGAAGAAGAAGAAGAAGAAGAAGGAGCATGAAAGAGAAGAATGAAAGAAGAGGGAGAGAAAAATGAGAGGAGAGAGTTCACATATCCAGTTTTTTGCAAGCAGCAAGCAGCAGCAAGGATCAGCAAGGATCAGCATCAGCATCATCATCACTCTCTCTCTCTCTTTCTTTTTCTCATTCTATTCTCTCTCTCTCTCTCTCTCTCTCACTCTCTCTTCCTCAGCATCTTTCAAACCGGACGAATTGATCTCAGCCTCGTGTCTCTAGAAAGAGCAAGAGAGAGAGAGAGAGAGAAAGAGAGAGAGAGATGCATCGAGACGAAGGAACAACGAATTTCCAATCTCCTTGTTCAACGACCAACGTCCCTCTTTTTTTTTTTTATTTTTTCATTTTTTTTTTCTCGAGACGAGAGGAGCCTTAAAAACCTCTCAACCCCGTCCCTACCCTCTTTTGTGTGATCTCTCGTACGAAGATGGGGAGAGTAAGAAGTAAAAAAAAAAAGAAAGAAAGAAAGAAAGAAAGAAGAGATTTCATCTCCCTCTCTCTCTCTCTCTCTCTTTCACTTCTTTCACTCCCTCCCTCCCTCCCTCTCTCGCCCTCTCTCACTCACTCTCTGTCTCTTTATATTGCTCGCTAGTTATACAACTTTGACCGCCATTAATCCCTTTGGCCTCTTCTGACTAAACTCTCTTGATGGTAAAACCAACATTTCATTAACGACTTGCTGTTACTTATTATTCTAACCTTACAACAACAACAACAACAATAACGATCATGATCATCGTAATCATAATCATAATCGTCATCGTCGTCGTCGTCGTCGTCGTCGTCGTTTTCGTAGTCGTTATTACGAAAAAGAAAAAAAAAATAAATAAAGAAGAAGATGCCGGACAATCTTCTATATTTTTCATCGAGGAGTAGGGGGGGGGGGAGGGGATGGATATAAATTGGGAAACTTTAACTAATCCTTTAAAACAGGATTATATTATCATCCCCCCTCCCCTCTCTTTCTCTCTCTCTCTCTCGATATAATTAGGTGAGCCTTCTATACGCATTAAAAAAAAAAAAATTAAAAAAAAAAATTAAAAAAAAAATAAAAAAAAAAATAAAAAAAAAATAAAAAAAAAACAGTCTTGTATGGTTTCTGATTATTCTCAGAAATCGCGCTGGGGAGAGGAGGAGGTGGAGGAGGTGGAGGAGGAGGAGGGAAGACGCGGCAGAGAAAATATGCGCGCGCACGCCAACCGACTAGTAAACAACAACAATAACAATATATATATATATATAACGACTAACGAATCTCAACGTTGACGAGACGCGTTTCGATCCAATTGATATATTCTCATTTCGTAATATTTTATTTTTCTTTTCTAACTTTATATCTAACTTGACTTATTTCACTACCTGCTACCCCCACAATGTCCATCGGATTTGGCCGTCGTTTTATATTAAATTTTTGTAATTTTCTTTCCTTCATTTTCTTTGTTTATTTGGGGAGGGGGATGGGGGTTTCTTTTTTACTCCCCGTTTTTTCGTTTTTTTCTATCTTCCGCCCCCCACCCCCCCCCGTAATGTTTCTATTTTTTCTGCTTCCCTTTTTCTTTTTTGTTTGCGTGATTCGTTTATCGTCATCGTCCTCGTCAACGTCGAGAACAATTTTTTGTCTCAGGCGTAAATACATAATTAACAACAGGAAGGTTAGCTCGTTACAACAAGCGACCTGTCGTATTAAACGATAAGCCACCAAAGCCGCCCCTCCCCCTCGGCCACTGATGTTCAATCAACAATCATTGATCAACCAACTCAACCACCCCACCTCATCTCACCCCCCTCAACCCCGGGAGAGTCAACCCTCTAACGCTTGCTCCTCGTCCCTCTCGTTGCACAGCGATCAACGAGTTAATCTGCAACACAACACAACAATAATTATTATTATTATTACGATGATGATGATGATGATGATGATGATGATGATGATGATGATGATGATGACAACACCACCGAGCTGCGATCGTCAATCTCGTTCGCGTCACGATACAGAATAATTTATCCGACAAACTAAACATGCACACACACACACCCACCTATCCACACGCATATATATATATATATATATTGTGTGTGTGTATATATATGTATGTATGTATGTATGTATGTATGTATGTATGTAGACTTTGCATAATTTTTTTGTTCTTTTTAAGGATATAAATATATATATATATATGTATATATATATATATATATATATATATATGTTTGTATGTATGTATGTATGTATGTATGTATGTATGTATGTATGTATGTATGTATGTATGTATGTATGTATGTATACAAACGCATATGCCGACACATATATGACATACACACACACACACAAAGATATTTATTCAAAAAAGAAAAAAAAATATCAGAAGAAATCATTTTAAGATTCAGGTATATATATGTATGTATGTATGTATGTATGTATGTATGTATGTATGTATGTATATACATATATATGTATATATTTGAGATACGAAAAGAAAAAAAAATTAAGAAGCAGAACAAAACGCATAGAAAAGTGTAAGATTATTCTGAGAAAATAACGGCGCGAATTTTAAACATTATGTACATATGTATAGGCGTTATGTATGTAGAAAAATCACGCGTGTACAATAATAATAATAATAATAATAATGATAATAATAATAATAAATAATTATAATAATAATGATAATGATTAATAATGATAATAGTTATAATAATAGTAATAGTAATAGTAATAATGATTATTATATATAATATTAATAATAATAAAAGTACGCGCGTTTACAAGTCGAATTGTACATTGTCTTGTTTTTCTTTCTTTCTTTCTTTCTTATTTTTTTTCTCTTTTTTTATTTTATTTGCTCTTTCCATAATCTTCGTATTATAATAATATTTCTATTTTATCATATCTTTCCGATTTATTTACGACAAAGAGAATTGAATACAGACAGAGAGAGAGAGAGAGAGAGAGAGAGAGAGAGAGAGAGAGAGAGAGATTAATTAATGATCGTGAAAGAAAAAGAAGAAGGGTGCCTGTAAGGTCGTAAGGGTGGAAACATGGAGTTATTAAAAAAGGTTGGGAGAGAGAGATAGATAGAGATAGATAGATAGTCAGATAGATAGAGACAGATAGAAGGGTAAAAAGGGACGATGCAAATGAAACCTGTGATTTTCTTCCTCTCTTCTTTATTTTTTTTTTATTTTATCTTTTACTTTTTTCTTCTCATTTTTCTTTTGTTTTGTTTCCACGCGCGAAACGGATCAGGGGCGTGTTTTTAATTTTCTTCTTGCTTCTTAAAAAATAAAAAATAAAAAAAAAATAATAAAAAGATTCGTTCTCTTTCTTTCTTTCTCTTTTTCTTTTTCCTTTCGGGGGGGGTTGCTTTTATTCACTATACTACGTTCGAGCGGGGACTATTTTTTTTCTGGCGGTCTTTCACGAGTATATATATATATAATATAATATATAAATATATATATATATATAAATTCACGAGTGTATATATATATATATATTTATATATATATATATATATATATAAATACAAGATCGTATTATCAACGTTTAACGGTGATAAATTCTCTGGAAAGGAAAAAAGTAAAACTCGAAAAGAAGAAGTAAGAAGGAAAGAAAAAAAAGAAAAAGAAAGAAGAAGAAGTTTCGTCAGATTCGCCAAAGAATTAGTCCCGAATAATTTCACAAGGCCGTGATGAAATTATAAGTCAGTCGATAAATCGTTCCTCGACGAGAGCGAACAATTTTTTTTTTTTTCTTCTTTTTTTTTTCCTTCCTTTATTTCGCATAATATTAATTAATCGTCCCGGTAATTGACGTATACGAGTGAGAAATTTCTCGAATTCATTCGGGAAGAAGAAAGTAGGAAAAAAACGTATAAAATTGATGCGATTCAAGGAACGTTTAATATCAATAAATAATATTCTTCGCGATTAGGATGAAAAAAGGAAAAAGAATAAAAATGAAAGAAAGAAAGAAAGAATATAACAGCTGTTGTCTCACGATTACCGTAAAGTCTTTTAGTTTCGTGACGTGTAATAAAAACCCTTATCGTGCGCGAACATTCGGTACACAAACGTGTTGTGCGTCTCTCCGTGCGTGCGTGTGTGTGTGCGTGTTGTGTTCTGTGTCACAGTGTACGCGTGTATATCGAGCGAATGATAAGTTCAAATCTCTGTGAGCGTGTGTGTGTTTGTCCAGGTAATTACCTGTAAAGATACAAAAAGTAGTGGAGCGTGAACGATTAATGGGGTGATAGAAAGAGAAACAATTCAAAAAAAAAAAAAAGAGAAAGAAAAGAAAAATAAGAATTAAAAGGAAATGTGATGCAATTACGAAAATATGCAATAGTGTGTGTGTGTATATGTATGTGTCTTTTCTTTTTCTTTTTTTTTTTTTATTCTTTGGTCGCACATTCATGTGTGTGTATATATAGGTATATATATACATATATGTATGTGCGTGTGTGTGTGCGTATATATATACACATATATAAGTGTGTGCGCGCATGAAAACATAATTTTTAAATGAAGAGAGAGAGAGAGAGAGAGAGAGAGAGAGGACGATAAGAAAAAAAAAATTGTCTAAGGACGAAGTACGATTATAAAAAAGATTAAAGGAGAAAAAACGTTTATTCGCGTTCGACCCTTAAAGGGAACGAGATAAGTAGAGGTCTCTGTTTTCTTAGTGATTATATAATAACGTGTCTGTGATTAATACTAAGAATAAAAAGAAAGAAAGAGAGCAAGAGAGAGAGAGAGAGAGAGAGAGAGAGAGAGAGAAAGATAGAGATAGAGATAGAGACAATATAAGCAATCTCAATAAATGTAAAACGACCTACAGAGAGAAAAATAATTATTACGAAAGAAGAAAAAAAAAATTTTTTTAATGAAAAAAAAAAGAAAATAGATAGATAGAGAGAGAGAGAGAGAGAGAGAGAGAGGGACAGAGAATAGTACCTTCAGCATTGTGATTCAATTTGTGATACATTTTTTTCCTGTTTTTTTACTACTACTACTACTACTACTACTATTACTACTGCTACTATTACTGCTACTATTACTACTACTACTATTATTATAATAATTGTTATCCTTATTATTATTATAATCAGTAATATTTTTTTTTTTCGTTATAAATCAGTTTTTAAGTACTTATATCTTATATATATATATATATATATATATGTATATTATATATACATGTATACATACACATATATACACGTCTATATACTCTTGTATTTAGAAACAGATTTTTCATTTATTCTTTGTCGCTTATGCTCTCTATCTCTCTCTCTCTCTCTCTCTCTCTCTCTCTCTCTCTCTCTCTCTCTCTCTCTCTCTCTCTCTCTCTCTCTCTCTATTTCTCTGTCTGTCTCTCTGTCTCTTTTCGTCCGTTCAATGGAAAAAAAAAAAAAAAAAAAAAAAAAAAAAAATAAAAAGATATTGTTAGACGTATATCATTAATCGGAACAATTCGAATTTCTATGTGCTCGAAATGAAGGTGGAATTAGCGAGGACGAACGAAAGAAAAAGAAAGAAAAAAACGAGAGAGAGAGATAGAGAGAGAGAGAGAGAGAGAGAGAGAGAGAGAGAGAGAGAGAGAGAGAGAGAATATTGTAAAAGATAAAAATAATACCATCGGATCGAGCCCCTCCCCCTCCCCCCCAACCACTAATCGATAATCTTCGTTTTCGCGTGCGAGAGGGTGAATGCGAGGAAGCGGCGAATTAAATGAATCAATTAATCGATTATTAATTAATTGATTGATCGATCGTTCAATTAATTAAGAAATTAAGAGAAAAAGAAAATGGATATATATATATATATATATATATATATTTATATAAGGTGGTGCCAAAAAAGATAAAAGATTAAAAGAGAGAGAGAGAGAGAAGTGAAAAGATCTAGAAGAAAGAGAGAGAGAGAGTCAAACAAAAAAACAAACAAAACGAAATAATTTTACAGTATTCCATCTGATATGAGAGGCGCGGGAGAGAATAGAGGAGTGGGGGAAAAAAAAAAGAAACAAAAATATCTTCGGAATTAATAATTAACGAAATGGGAAATAATTTGGAAATGTTTTGTCGTTGTTGGTAGTTGTATAAAAAAAGTGAGTTCAAAAGGAAGAAAGAAAGAGACAGAGAGAGAGAGAGAGAGAAAGAGAGATCAAAGGGGTATTAAAATGTGTATGCGTGAGAATGAAAGATCAACGTGAATAGCAGTTTAACGAATGAATTGTAATTACTCTACACACATACACATATATATATATATATATATATATATATATACACGCACACACATACACATATACATGTAATCATTATCTATAGGATATCTAATCAATCAATCAATCATATTCATCGATTGTCTATTTGTGAGTATCGAAAATACAAGTATCAAAGACATTGAGTTTTATAAATATTTCAAATGATTAATTCTTATTGATTGCGTGATCTCTAATTTGAAATGCGCATCAATATTTGAAACTCGAATAAGCGCGATTGTGCTTAATTCGTCGATTCGGTCTCAATTTTTGTTTTCTCTCTCTCTCTCTCTCTCTCTACTTCTTTTTTCTTTCTTACTTACGTTCAAAATGAAATTATCACGCGCAAAAAATTTGTTCTTAGGAATATAATAGTTCTTAAGGAAAGAGATACGAGAGAGAGAGAGAGAGAGAGAGAGAGAGAGAGAGAATTATTTGTCATATCTCATTATCAGATAGTGATCTCAGCAGATATACATGTGTGTATGTTCGTATGTTTGTATCTATCTATAC
The DNA here is from genome assembly GCA_918808275.2 of Dolichovespula sylvestris. NCBI lineage: Eukaryota > Metazoa > Arthropoda > Insecta > Hymenoptera > Vespidae > Dolichovespula > Dolichovespula sylvestris. The sequence goes on from OU964976.1 coordinate 5,162,722, forward strand.
ATGCATGCATGCATGTGTGCATACACACATCTTGTAAACTATATATAGAGCGAGAAAGAAATAGATAGAGAGAGAGAGAGAGAGAGAGAGAGTGAGAGTGAAAGAGAGAGAGAGAGAGAGAGAGTCGTCTCCTTCAGGAAGAATTTGTACAAACCCGCTGGAGAAATACGGTGCCAGCTAGTCTGTGATTTTAGCTTGGTTAATTCAGTATTTTTTTAAATAAAACGTGACAAAAATCAAGATAAACGATATAAAAAAGGAAAAAGAAAAAAAGAAAAAAAAGAGAGAGAGAGAGAGAGAGAAGGAGAGAAAAAAAAAGAAGACGATGGATGAGTGAAAGAGAGAGAGAGAGAGAGAGAAAGTTTGTGAAATTGATTGAGCGCATATATGTGTACGTAGAGTATATTTGTGTCCTCTGTGTGTATGTGTGTGTTTTGTGTGTGTGCAATGCATGTAACATGTGATACGCTGATATCGAATGTAAAGAGGGATATATATATATATATATATATATATATATATATATTTAAGCACACATCGGAGTGATAAAAAAAAAGTGTTATATCGCGAAAAGGAAAAACCAGAAAATCGAAAACACGTTTGAATAATGATAGGAGAGCGAGAGAGAGAAAGAGAGATAGAAAAAAAAGAAAAAGAAATCAGCCCACGAAAGAAAGAAAGAAGGAGTAAAAAGTATGAAGAAAAAAAAAATCGAAGAAAGCATGACTTTCCTTTCGAATACTTTTTTTATTTATCTTCTTTTTCTTTTTTTTTCTTTTCTTTTCTTTTCTTTTGTCCCCCCGACGTTCATACGATTATCCGACGATTAATAACAATTATACGCATATAAAAAAAATGTTTGTTAATCGACGATAAAAATTGAATAACAGTTAGAAGAGTAGTGATATTACAGATTTAGTCACGTTTAATTCGTGGTATATTCCGTTTGAGTCATATTATTCGTCGAATCGAATTTTAATTTAGAAATCGACGTACGTTTTCGTTCGAACATTATCGATTGTTCTCCCCTTTTCTTTCTTTTTCTTTTCTTTTTTTTTTTTTCACCTCCCACAAAGTTTCACGATCGTCGAAAATCTCGTTTGAAAGGTTCTGACGTCCCTTTTAAAGAAGGAAAAAGAAAACAAATTATACGAACGACAAATTTTGTTCTCCCCGTCGTGCACAATTCAACGATGAACAATATTTTTGAAATATGTATATATATATATATATAATAATTATCGTGGATTTCTTTTTTTCTTTTCTTCGCGGAAGAACATCAGTCATTTTTTTTTTCTTAATTATTATTAATTATTTAGTTTTGTTTCGAATAGAGGAGGCTGAGATGTGGTAAAATTAAAAATGTGAATAATTGGCTGAGAAAGAGAGAAAGAGAGAGAGAGAGAGAGAATGAGTGAGAATGAGTGAGAAAGCATGTAGGGCCTGACAGGGGTGCTCAACTCGGATGTAACAGGGCCAAGGGTCCTATTGATAATGTTAATAATAATAATAATAATAATAATAATAATAATAATAATAATAATATTAATATAATAATGATAATAATAATAATAATAATGATGATGATAATGATAACAGTAATAATAATTATAATAGTAATAAATAACAAATAATATAATATAATAATTGTAAACTAATTGTGATGACGAATTGTACTGATTATTAATATAATTAATGAAGAAATATTAAAGAAAGAAGGATATAAACTCATGATAATTTTTAAGCCGAGAGATAGAGAGAGAGAGAAAGAGAGAGAGAGAGAGAGAGAGAGAGAGATCGTATTATAACAGATTTCTATGAAATTTATGTGAACGACGTTATATCGACGAGAATAATAAATATAAATAAATAAATAAATATAAATATATAAATAAATAAACAAACAAACAAACAAAGACAATGACCCGAAGCCGAAATGTGATCCGAATTCGGTGGTCCTGTCGTCCGGATGCACAACCGAGCAAAAAATAATTTTCATTCTATACACACGTATATACACACACACGAACATATATATATATATATATATATATATATATATATATATATATATATAATTTGCGAGCGAGACTCTATTAGTGTATGTTAGATGATTCGAGATAAATTAATTCTTTTAATCTAAAAAAAAAAAAAAAAAAAGAAGGGAATATAAAAAACGAGTAAAATATTGTAATTCATTTTACAGACATCATTGTAATAGTGCGATTTTGAGCGAAACGTATGAGAACGCATACACACACACACACACATACACACACACACAAATACAAAAAAAAGAGGGATAGAGACATCAAATGTACACATTAATAATAATACACACAGCGAGAGTGAGAGAAAGAGGGAGAGTTAAAAAGTATAAAAGAGCAAGAAACGAGGATCGATCGACAAAAAAAAAACCAATCACAAACAACAACAACAACAACAATAACAATAACAATAATTGTAACACGAGAATGGAACAAAAAAAAATGAATTACACACACACACACACACACACAGTTTTACATACACTCGAAATTTTGTAGATCGTAGGTTATTACTATTAATTATAATGGATTATAATTATATTATATATCTATTCATTATATATATATATATATATATATATATATATATATATATATATATATGTATATATATATCAGTGTATAATTATATTTAGTTTTTAGGTTATGATATATGATATGTCTATCATTTTCCGCTTGTACATATGCCCGTGAGCTCGAAAAAATTAAATCTTTAACGAAAGAAATCTATAATTTTTTCGACCGTTTTTGTACAGAGATAATAAAAACAAAGGCCTCGTGCTTATGAAATTTCATGAATATAAAAAAAAGAAAAAAAATAAAGCAACTGTGTTAAGTCATTCGATTTCTACACGACCGTCCCCTCCACCCTTACTATCCCGCCTCTTTCCTCCCAAGATCTTTTTATTTTTATTTTTATTTTTTTAGGGGATTTTTCCTCTCTCTCTCTCTCTCTCTCTCTCTCTCTCTTTTATGTTTTCATTCCTTTCTAATTTGTCGATTAGTTCGATCGATTTCATAATAAACGTCATACCGATATTTTTTGTTCCTTTTTATATTTTTATTTATTTGTTTATTAATTTTTTGTTTTTTTTTTTTTTTTTTTTTTTTTTTTTTTTTTTCTTTCAAAGAGGAAATCGTATTAGAAATTTTTTTCCGAACGGCGATCATCGCGTCGTATCGCGTCGTATCGCCTCGTATCGTGTCGTGTTTTTTTTTTATTTTTTTTTTTTTTTTTATTTAAATACTCACTTCTGTTTATTTTTTCTGTCGTTGTCGCAAAAAACCAAGGAGTCAGCGATAACGTCGAAAAGAAAATCTTTCTCGTGAATGTCTTCGTACACTTCGCGACGATGCAATTTACTATAATAATAATTAAAAGGAAAAAATTCACATAGAAAAATGTTTAAACTCGATTAAGAAATCGATCGAATCGTAATAGGCATCATAAATCGGATTTATTTTGATCGTCCGTCAAAGAAAGTTTCGTCACGATTGATATAATATTAATATTAATATTATAATAATTAGATTGATATAATATTTTATCTAACAACACATTCGGGGATATTTCTGTTGAACAAACGTTCGTTCGAACAAATTTCTGTATATTAATCAAATAAAATTGATCTGCGTACGCGTACATTAACCATTCGAATGAAATCAACTATATACGTTATTATCAACTAATTATCTGCGTGTGTATGTATATATATGTGTGTGTGTGTGTGTGTGTGTGTGTGTGTGTGTGTGTGTAAGCACATATGTATATACACATATACCTATTTGATATACGTGCAACCACGATATTATCTCGAAGAGGTCAAACAAATATAATCGGTGATAATTATGAGCATAAAACAAATACAGAGTAAGAGGGAGAGAGAGAGAGAGAGAGAGAGAGAGAGAGAGAGAGAGAGAGAGAAGTTATCAAGGATTAGAAGTATAGAGTAATGAGAGGAGGCTTGTGTAGACTCGTTAAAAAGTCAAGAAGGCAAAATGATTAAAAAGGGTCGACCCTTTAAAGTACTATCTTATTCGAGACTATACATAAGTTTCTAACATGATCGTAGAAATATTTCACTTGTGAACTTTCTACTCCCATGTATTCATAATTCACGTATGAATATATATATATATATATATATATATATATATGGATGTATGTATGATATGTGCATATATATATATATACATATATATACATTTATATACTCATATTTCACTTGTGAACTTTTGCTTCCATATATCTATTACAATTTATATATATAAAGATATATACGAAGAAAAGAGCCATATATGTGTGTGTGTGTAACATCATTTCACTTATGAACTTTTGCTATTATATATTATAATTCATGTATGAAGAAGGAATATATATATATATATATATATATATATATATATATATGTATATATTATACTTACAGGATTGGACTAAAAGTTCTTAGATGTTATTAACAATCATTTCTTTCGATATTATTTACATCACTTCCTTTTTTTTCCTTCTTCTGTCTTCTTTCTCCTACCTTTTAAGACCGTAGAGCCACCCCGCAGCTTAGGAACTTCTTTTAAGCAACTCCTTTCCTTTTTTTCTTCCTCTCTCTTCTCTAACCTACAAACAATCAAATAATTAATTTAATACTTCCCCGATTAATTCGTAATATGCGTAATCAATCTTTGCCTTTTTCGTATAACGAAATTATTCTCGAAAAAAAAAAATCGAGAGAGAAAATAAATAATTAATGGTAATAAAAAAGTAATTATTAAAAAATAAATAATCAATAACGATAAGAAATTAATTATCAAAAAAAATAAATAAATAAATTTATTACGAGACGATCACTTTTGACGTATAATATCATCGCCATCATCATCATCATCATCGTCGTCATCGTCATCGTCATCAACCTCGTCGTCGTCATTGTTACAGCCATAAAATATTTTACGCTTTACGATAGATAAATTATAATAGAAAACGAATTAATCCGAATGGTTACGATCGGGAAGTGACGACTACGTACTTCAAGATTGGACACAAAAACAACAACAACAACAACAACAACAACAACAACAACAACGATCATAATCGTATTGAACGATCAAGAAGCGATCGTGTACTCGATGGCCAATAATCGAACGATAGAAGAGCTTAGGGGAAACTAGTTCGATGAGTCTATCTATCTCTCTCCCTCTCTCACCCTCTCACCCTCTCTATCTCACTCTCAGAGTTTGGAGAATCGCACGCGACGATCATTAGAGATAGAGCCACTCGTTGCGGTCCAAACAACGATGGAAGCAATACAATATCGTGTCGTCGTGGTATCGATGATGGTTCCCTCCCTCCCACGACTGCTTTCGTCCCTACATTCCACCCTCCTCCTCTTCTACACCCTCTCCTATCTCCTCTAACCCCCTCAACCAACCACCTCTCTCACTGCCGGGAAAGTATCGATTCACGTTTAGGATATACGCGTTTTAGTTATACTCTATCTATGTATAACGCGTACGTTGTCCATTAAAGAAAACAAGTTCGATATCTTGACGATATGTTCGATATTTTGGATATATATATATGTATATATATATATGTGTGTGTGTGTGTGTGTGTGTGTGTCACAATAGTCGCGTATGTATTAAGAAGAAAATAAAAAACAAAAAAGAAAAAAATAAATAAATAAAATCCAAAGAACGATTTTTTTGTTCCGTATCGATCGATCGATCGATCGATCGATCGATCTTGAACTTTTGACGTTTCTATTGTTGTAATCACAATGTATACACGTCGTTCGAATTGTTTGGTCAAGAGATTGGAAATCTACGACGGCGATGACGAAATTGTTTTCCCTTTTTTCGTTTTTCTTTCTTTCTTTTTTCTTTTTTCTTCTCTACTTTTCTCCTTACGGAAATCTCGGCGGAAAAATTCGTGTTTGATCCTCGTCGTTTTTTTTTCCTTTGGTTTCTTTTCTTCTTTTTTTTTTTTTTGTTTTTGGTGAATCAACACACACGCGAGAATCCGTAGATATTTAACGGGGGGATTGAGATCATCGATCTCTTACGAGTTCGCTTTGATCATAAAATCGATGCTTCCAAGTGTAATAAAAGTTTTTTTTAAAGAGGATCAAACATTGACGGTGACTCTCTCTCTCTCTCTCTCTCTCTCTCTCGATTTTTCGTTTTTATGGCTTCCCTTTGAAGCGTAACGAATTGCGTAATCGTAATAACGCGATTAAATCGTATATATATGTATGTATATACATTCGACAAGCCGAATTTATGAGAGAATCATTTTATTTTCCTTTTTTTTTTTTTTCTTTAATTCATTTTCACCCGTTCATTTATTTATTCGTTTGCCTTCGTATAATACATTTTACGAAGTTATTACGGAATTATTTTAGGCACGGTGTCCTTTAATAATTATAAAGGATATAATATATATATATATATATATATATATATATATATATATATATCATATTAACTACATATAATTATTTATCAGAAGCCATGAACTTAATGATTATATACATATTGATATATATATATATATGTGTGTGTGTGTAGGTATATCATCTACATATATAACGTTCTTGAACGCGTTCCGTTAATCGATTTAAATGTGTATTGAGCCTTGTACTTGTGTGTATATGTCTCTGTGTGTGTGTGTGTGTGTCTTTCTCCGTCGCCTCGTCGTAAAATAGACAGGATAATCGGCTTCGAACGGCTACACAGTGCGATTTGTAGAACGTGCCTTCGGGCATTACGCAAACTAACAGGCCTCGCGGGAGCCACTTTCGAGGATCGATCCATTTTCTACTTCGAATAATGGATGAGTCAAACGTTTTTATACGATATATATGTGTGTGTGTGTGTGTGTGTGCACATGCGTATGTGTATATATTACATATTACGGGTTTATTCCATTTTAAAATAATATAAAAAAAAAAAAAAAGAAATCGTTAAATCTTTATTCATGATTTTGTTGTTCTTCCTTTTTATATGTTAGTTATCGTAAATGCTTTAATAATCCTGATCACCCCGTATGCGTGTGCGTGTGCGCGTGGGTCGCACGTAAAAGTTTATCCAAACGCAATATACTGAAAAGTTTTTTCAATAAAATGAAATAACCGACAATCAGGCGTAAAATTGATTTTAACATCGAATACATCATCGATATTCATTGCGTTCTTTCGATTAGCACGTAAAATTTGATTGAACGAATATCGTCGACGTAAATAAATTGAAACGATTAAGTTAAACAAATCGTATGAAACGCACAACACACACACACACACACATATATATATATATATATATAATGCATATCTAAATATATAAATATATCTACGTTTAAAGACAAAGTTAAAAAAAAAGAAAAAGTAAGTTCAACGACATTCTAAGGATATCGATCTTCGATCATAGTCAATAGATAAAATGCAACATGATCGAAATTGAATGATCAATTTCAGATAAGTAAGGTCTACTTTTGCGGATTACGAAGAAAAAAAAAAGAAAAAAAAAAAAGAAAAATCCTTATAGTATCGGAAAGAAAATATGAAAGAAGAGAGAAAAAAAACGAACGAAACAAAGTAAGTAAGTAAGTAAGTAAGTAAGTAAGTAAGTAAGTAAGTAAGTAAGTATGTAAGTAAGTAAATAAGAAAGAACGAAAGAGAGGAAGTTCCAGACAGTGGAAGCTAATTTACGAGTTAACCATAATCTCTTCTAGTAATCGATGCTTCTCTCTCTCTCTCTCTCTCTCTCTCTCTCTCTCTCTCTCTCTCTCTCTCTCTCTCTCGTTCTCTCATTCTCTCTCGTTTCGTCTCGTCTCGTTGACTAGAAAAGATGCGGACAATAATGTGGGACAGAAGCGAAGGCGCGTCGAATGACGTCGAGTTATTGTAAAGAAGAGAGAAAGAGAAAGACGGACAAAGAGAGAGAAAGAGAAAGAGAGAAAAGAGAGAGAGAGAGAGAGAGAGAGAGAAAGAGATAGAAAGAAAGATACCCGTTGCTTGGAGGATCGGACCCGTCGTTGTTGGAGGTCAACATCGGTTGTTGCCCTGAGGGTGCCAGGACTGACGATGTCCCTCTCTCTCTCTCTCTCTCTCTCTCTTTTTCTGTCTGCCTCTCTCTCTCTCTCTCTCTCTCTCTTTCTTTCTTAGAGATTAGAATTGCCATTCTCTCTCGTACAGTTTGACTCTAATGCCATACTCTTTCCTATTTTTTCTTTTTCTTTTCTTCTTCTTCTTCTCGTTTCTTATTTTTGCTCTTCTCTTCTCTTCTTTCTTCCTCCCATTCTTATTCCTCCCCCCCTCTCTCTCTCTCTCTATCTCTCGTTCACTCTTTCGCTTCTTCGTCCATTTTGTCCCTCCCCTCCCCTCCCCTCCCCATCCCCCCCCGCGCTCCCCCTCCACCCCCATTCCCCTTCCACCGAGCAACTTTTTCGTCCTCCTCTTCTTTTCCAGTCTAGACGATGCATGCATCCATGCATGCATGCATGCATGCATGCATCCGTGCATGCATGCACTTTGTTCCCTGCCAAGTGCACTTCTCTTTCTCTATCTCTATCTCTTTCTCTATTCGGCAACGTTGCGTAACGCCTCGAAAAGTGTACGTACTCCCCCACCCCCCCCCCCTACCCCTCCACCCCTCCACCGCAACCACCTCGCCCCACCCACCCCTGATCGATGTGCATGCCACCTTATTCCTTACCCTTTTATCTATGCACGAGGATCTCTTTTTGTTACCCCCCTCCCCCTTCTTTTTTTTTGTTATTTTTCTGCTCCCCTCTCTCCTTCTCTCTCTGTCTCTCTCTGTCTCTTTCCTTTTTTCTTTCTTTCTTTCTTTCTTTCTTTCTTTCTTTCTTTCTTCGTACTTCAAAGCTATATTAACATTTTATTACTCTTCGATCTACTGTCCTTACGAAACACACCAATCCGGCTAGTTTTTTTATTTATCTCTCTCGCTCTCTCTCTCTCTCTCGGTCATTTTTAAAATTTTTCTTCTCTCTCTTTCCAATCGTACTCACATATATATCCATCTCTTTTTTCTATCGATTCGACGAGCGCGATCTATCATCGATCTTTACGATCTCTCTTTTGTTTCCATTTGTTCTTTTTTTTTTTGTTTTTTGTTTTCGCAATTTTCAATTTTTTCGTTCCTTCTCTTTTTTTGTTTTTTTTTGTTTTTTTTTTTTTCTTTTCCGAATGACATTCGACGTCATCGCGATCGTCGGAGCAATCTCGATCTAATGCTTCTTCGTCTTCTTCTCCCCTTTCGTTATAATTTCTTTTTTCCGCATATGACGCAAGTGTGTAAATGTTAAAAAAAAAAGAAAAAAAAGAAAGAGGAAAGGAGAAATAGAAAAGAGTAATAATAAATTCGTACGAAATTTGAAACGTCAATTATTCCGCTACGTCCGACCATACCGACAACAACCTTCGAGTTATTATTATTTTGTATGCGCCGGGATCCCTTCTCGTAAATCAAACAAGAGTTCGGATGCATTTACAGTCCCCTCTTCCCCTCCTTCCCTCTCCACTACTCTCCTCCTCCCCCTCCTCTCGGTAGAAAAACGTCGGATTCGCGATTACTCTTTCTAACGTTATTACCGTTATCGTTAAGAGCTTGTGTGTGTGTGTTGTGTTGTGTTGTGTGTGTGTGTGTGTGTACGTACATTTGTATATAACACGTACATACATGCATACATACATATATAAATAAATAAATGCATGCATGTGTAGGATGACTACGACGATACGAAGAATTATTTGGTTTTAATATATGATCTCTCGGATGCCTTGAAACATTCGCTTTGTAGTTGAACGAAGATGTTGATGAAGAAGAAGA
>OU964976.1:5180114-5182614 GCA_918808275.2 Dolichovespula sylvestris
AAAAAAAAAGAGAAAAAAAATACGGAAAAAAATAAATATATCTATCTGTGCGCGTGTGTATACATTAATGTAACAAAAAGAGAGATTAATGATACAAATAAAAGGTATTTCTCGTATAACGAATCAAACGATTTCGCCGTCATAAATATTTCATTATATTCTCGATCGAAGAACAACAAAACGATGCTTTTTGATTCTTAGAATGGCAAAAAAGAAAAAAAAAAAAAGAATTCACTCGTCGTTCATTGTAATGAATATATTGTGACGATTAATAATAACGATTTATTGTCGTGGTTATTAAATTTTGTGTAATAAAATATTCGTTATAATTAATCATTATAAAATGTATATTCGTGTATGGGTATATATATATATATAAACTCTTTTCGTGTGATAACTTTGTCCTTTCGTTATAGAGAATATCGATTGATTCGTTAATTGTAACAAAACGTACTGAATGGTCGGAAACTTTCGATAATAGAAAAAAAAAAAAAAAAAAAAAAAAAAAAAAAAAAAAAAAAAAAAAAAAAAAAAAAAAAAAAAGAGAAGAAGAGGAAGAGAAAAAAAATTCTAATTGATGAATAGTCGCGTGCCGATATCATCTCGTACATTGGAAAGCAATTTACTGTTGGACGTTTTAATAAAAAAAAAAAAAAAAAAAAAAAAAAAGGAAAAGAGAGTAAAATTAAAAAAAAAAAAAGAAAGAAAAAACAGAAAAAGAGCAAAAGAACGAAGGTAAAAATAAAGAGAAACGGAGGGATAGAGTAGAGAGAGAGAGAGAGAGGGAGAAGAGAGAAAGAAAGATAGACAAAAAAAGGAGAAAGAGAAGATAAAGAAAAAAAGAAAAAAAAAAAGAAAAAAGGAAAAAAAAAGAGGAGATAGACAGGCGTCTTGACACATCCAACAACGTTGTACATATGTTTTTTTCCATGAATTAAAGAAGTCATATAGTTTGCTACGAGCAATAGACCGTTTCTCGCATAAATGAACTCGCTTCTTTTATACCGAACAATAATGGATAACGTGACCTTCGCTCTCTCTCTCTCTCTCTCTCTCTCCTTTGGACACTCCTTTCGACCCGATAGACGATGATCAACGTAAAAACGCGAGACGCAACACGCGGCACACGCACACGCACACGCACATATATTTATGCATCTACATATATACATAAAATATACGTAACATATCCTAGTACGACTTTGAAAAGGAAAAAAAAAAAAAAAGAAAAGGAAAAAATTAAGATCATGCGTTCTCGCTTATCGAGATATCAATCATAAGAAATCTTTTGATTTGATTGATTTTTCGCCTTGGCATTATACTCCTTTTCAATTTTTTTTTTTTTTTCGTTTTTATTATTTCTTTTTTTTCCCCTCTTCATTCATCTCGTGCCTCGATCTATTCGCGCAATTAATTAAACGTTACAACATACACATATATATATATATATATACATATATATTGTACGTACATAAATACGTATGAATCTTTCGTTGAGTAAAAATAAATAACGTAACAATGTTAATTAAAAGAAATAAATAAATAAAAAAATATATATATATATATATGTATTCTTAGATATGTCCTTTGGACTATGAAATATAACGAGTGAATAGTACATATACAAAGTTGCATTCGATTTTCTCGTTATTGCATCAACGTGATAATTCAATCAGGAAAAAAATATAAGTACTTGTGCGTTATTGCGTGTTCGAGTTCGTTGAATTTTTCTTCTCCCCTATCCACCACCCCCTCTCCCGTTCAAATAAATGTTAATCGTTCCATATAACGATCAACGGTGAACATCGAGTTGACATCGTGTTCTAGGAAATCAATTTTTTTTTTTTTTTTTTTTTTTTTTTTCATATTACATTTCGTCGGCGATAGTGCAATACCGGATGGACTGATTTATGTATGTGTATATATATATATATGTTGGTTTAATGTAATACGCGTGGTAACATTGGTATTGACCAAAGTTTTCTTGACGCATCAGAGATTTTATCGGAAAGATCGATGATAACAATTGCACGGCTCTGCATTTTCTACGAGGAGCTATCGTCGATAATACTTGTTTGTGTATGTGTGTACCTATCCTGCATTTTTCTAAATGCGCGCATGTGTGTGTGTGTGTGTGCGTGAGTGTGTACGCGATTGCATGTTACTAAACACTGTATATATATATATATATATATATGTATGTATATATGTGAACACAATCGATTTTAATCGATCAACAAATGAAAGACGATCGACCTTCCGAAAAATATGATCTCCATCGAATCGATCCAAGTTTTCGATACGTTTTCACATTTATCAATTTTCAATGATATTATCGTCCACGTTCGTTCTATGAACGTTAATTTATGCATTGACTTTTAGTAACTTCTTTTTTTTTTTCTTTTTATTAAGAATTTATGTTTTATAGAAAATATTGAAACGAATAAAAAAGAAAGAAGAAAAGTATCGAAGTGCTAGAGATTTATTTGTTTTTCCTTTT
>OU964976.1:5187614-5195114 GCA_918808275.2 Dolichovespula sylvestris
CTTTTTTGTTTCTTTTCCTTTCCAACGTTATCGCAAATATTTATAAACAATGCTCGGGGAAAAATAAAGGATATCGCGACACTACCTTAAACTTTCTACGATTACAAATTTAATATATATTTATATATTTTATTTAAAGATTAAAGATATATTTATTCATAAAAAAAAAAGAAAAGAAAAAAAAGAGAGAGAGAGAAATTAAATTATTCGTATGTGTTTATATTCTCGTAAGCTTGCATTAAGATGTAACAAAATTCTATCCACATACGAAACCGTAGGACGAGAAAGGGAAGGGAAGGGAAGGGAAAGGGAGGAAGAATAAGAAGGATAATTTAAACCTAAGGAAAATTGTTTTGATAGTCGAATAATATTCCTATATCGAGTAAGCATGCTCGAGAATAGGGGGAGGAGGGGTAATAACAATATGATAAAGTAACGATAGTCGGTATGGGGTGTGTGCGGAGGGGATGGGGTTAAAGTGCAGCAACGAATCTCTTAGGTTTAAGTTTAGAGAGAGAGAAGAAGAGAGTTTACACGGATAATGGCTTTCTCGCAAGCAAAATTACTTTTTCTTTTTTTTTGTTTTTATTTTTTTTTCTTTTTTCTTTCCTTTCCTTATTTCATATACGCGTACGAGAGATGGGGTTCCCGTGATTTTTTTTTTTTTATTATTTCCTTCTCTTGCTCTCTCTCTCTCTGTATTTTTTTCTCTTTCTCTTGTAATGTTCTCTCTTACATTCAGAAACGTGGAAACGGTGTAATCCAAGAAGTAAAAAGGATATAATATCTTCATTGAAAGGCAACAAAAGACATCACACTACCGCTCTCTCTCTCTCTCTCTCTCTCTCTCTCTCTCTCTCTCTCTCTCTCTCTCTCTCTTTCTCTTTCTCTTTCTCTTTCTCTCGCTCTCCTTATTGTGAGTCACCTTACGTTCGAGAGACCCAATGTAAGCGATATAAATAGAACAAAGATTCTAACGAACATTACCATTTAAAAAGATTTATATATATATATATATATATATATATATATATATATATATGTATGTATGTATGTATGTATGTATGTATGTATGTATGTATGTACGTATGTATATGTTTGTATATGTGTGTGGGTGTATGAATATTTTTAAGAAATATATATAATATATATATATATATATATATGTCGTATATGTGAAAGTTACTTTATATATACGTGTGTGTGTGCGTGTGTGTGTTTGTGTGCGTATAATAATTTCCTCGTATCCGGTAAAAATTTCAGAAATTTTTTCCTCGATCTAGAAAGTTGTTAGTGATTTCCAATTCTTAATTTTATTTTAATTTTTAATATTTTTTTTTTTGTTTTTTTTAAATACACGTCATCGAAATATCAAAAATTTTTCGTCGATCTAGAAAGTTGTTCCAATTTCGAACTTCCAATTTTTTTTCTCTCTCTCTATCTTTTTTGTTTTTTCTTTCTTTTTTTTTTTTTTTTTTAATACGTAGTAAGAAATGTTTCGTCGATATACGACAAGAGTTATTCGATTTCGAATTTCTAACATCTTTTTTGTCCCCCTTCATTTCTTTCTCCCCCGTACGTAGTAATAATGTGAGAAATTTTTCGTCGATCGAGAAAGTTATTCGATTTAATCGAGGGTTGCGGTGAGGAGGGGATGAAAAAACAATGGTCGAGAATATTTGATATCCCGTATAAAAACGCGTCGATTTTTCATTCTATATATATATCGCAAATGTACACACACACACACATATAAATGTTTCGTGATCTAGCACGTTTCGATCGCCAATTCGTATTTAATTAATCCATTCGTCCAATTTATTCGTTCATTTTTTATTTCTTTTTTCTTCATTTTTTTTTTTTTTCTTCTTATTCGTTCGCTTTGTAACAAACTTAATCGCGGCGATCGAATAAATAATGGACCAAGCGAATCGCAATAATCGTCGGACGACGGGACTTTGGTGGTACTCTTTGAAACGGATAAATTCGATTTAAACGGCGCGATAGATAATATCTATCTAGCTTTGAGAAGGGAACGGATCAACGAAGCGAAGCGACGACGAAGACTTTTTTTCCCGTTTTTCTCTCTTTTATCCTTCGTATTTTTTTTTTTATTCTTTTCCATTCTTGTTCCTTTTTTTTCTTCCTTTTTCTTTCCTTTCTTTTTAAAGTCCGCCATATATATATATATATATATATATATATATATATATATATATATAACACACGTTGTCCTTAGATTTTTACGATTTTTCCCGTCGAACGGAAAAACATGTTTTTCCAAAGGCGTTTATTTTATCGACTCTCTCTCTCTCTTTCTCTTTCTAACACACACACACACACACACACATATATACCTACATATTCGCACATTTATATATATATATATATATATATATATATATACACGTGTATAGATATATAGATATATAAATATATAGAGATAGATGAACGAAGAGATAGGACGGAGATAGATCGAGTTGCGAGCCGCCTCGTGACGCATGGAAAAACTTGTGGCCACGTCAGTCGTGGTGAAAGAACACGTGTATATATATATATATATATATATATATATATATATATACACCTTATCGATATATCGATTGCTTGACTCAACTCGACGAGAGAAAAGCTCGAAGCGCGCGCACACACCTGAACGATAAACGAATAAAGTTCATTTCAATTCATTTCATTTCATTTCATTTCATTTCATTTCAAAATCTCGTTTACGCGGCCAAATAGTTTTATATTTTATTATTGTCCATCCCTTTTTTCGTATCCTATTTATTTTAACGTTAACGTATATAATCGATTATTATTTACCCGTACCTCGAACTCATAAAGTACTCGTGCTCGTGCTCGTGGTTATTAATTATTCGATAGATCGATCGATCGATCGATCGATCGATAGGCGCATTAGAAAGGGTCGTCTTCTCGTTCCAACAATTTTTCAAGGTCGGCCGATAACGCCTAAAATATTCACACTCCGGCCACGGGACAAAAAATAAAGTAGAGCATAATCGTCTTTTCGTTTTGCACGATAAGACATTTATAACATTTTTCTTTCCTTCCTAAATGTTTCTTCTTCTTTTCTTTATCTCTTTTTCTTTCCTTTTCTTTCTTTTTTCTTCTCTCTTTTCTTTTTTTAATTTCCCTAATCGTTGTGTCATCGGTCGTGAGAGAGAAAGAGAAAGAGAAGATATATTTTACGCGCGTTACACATTTTCGCGTCGCGTGGATATAACAGCGAAGAAGGTATTCGTCGAGAATAGGAAGAGAAGAAGAAGAAGAAAAAAAGAAAAAAAGAAAAAAAGAAAAAAACTAAATAAAAGCTAACAGCTCGATTATGTACTTTCATTTTAATTCGTCTCCAATGAACGTATCGCGACTACCACTTCGAGATAAGAGCGGCGCGTTTAATATCTGTTTTTGTTGTTTGTTTTATTTGTATTTTTATGACGCTTCTTTCCTTTCCCTATTTCTTTCTTTTTTTTTTTTTCTTTTTTTTTTGTTCCGTACGCGTCAGAGTTATTTCTGTCACTTCTTTTATCGATACTATCGCGATAAATGACAATGCGATATTATTAATAATAATAATAATAATAATGCTTGTGTGGTCATCGTGCATTTATGTGAAAATCGGATAGAAAAAAAAAAAAAAATAAAAAGAAAGAAAGTTTCAGAGACTTTGTTTGACAAATATAATGATCTAATAATTATTCAAAGTAATTACCAGCGTCCCGACGTTATTATTAGTCGATTGGCGAATACTTTTATTTTGTTCGTTCTTTTTTTTTTTTTTTTCTATCGCTGTGACTCTCGAAATGAAATAAAAAAATTTTCTATACATTTATTTAACCATTTCTCGCGAGAGAAATACATTCAATATTATTCTCCACCCGTAACAGCATCAACGGTGTGTCTCGTCCGTCCCCATTCGTTCCGCGTTTCTGTCGAAATTGTGTTAAACGAAATTGCGCTATATATATATATATATATATATATATATATATATATATATATATATATACGAGGATTTTGTTCGAGTTTATTAAGTCGTGTTATATGATGTGAACCGTGTTATAAAAGTAACAGTTGCAATTTTCGCAACTTGTTTTTTATTTTTTTATTTTTTTAATACTATCGCGTTACAAGAGATACGAGCGACGTGTTACGAACGAATAAAGCGCGGAAATAAATCCTTGAAAAAAGAAAACAAAAATTCTACGTTCAATTCCCTTTGATCGATCTGTTATGACGAAACAAAACGAAAAAAAAAAAAATAAATAAATAAATGAATAAATAAAAGTAAAGAAAAGAAGAAGAAGAAGAAGAAGAAGAAAGATTCGAAGAATGTCAATATCCATTTTCTTTTCCTTTTATCGTTTTCGAATGATTTCGAAAAATTTGTCCAGGAAGTGAAAGTTTCTAACGGATGAATAAATAAATAAATAAAAAAAAAAAAAAAAAAATAAACAAAGAAAAAAAATCTCATTCGACGAATAAATGACGCCCATGTACGATCTTGATATTATGATGATGTAACAACAGCTGCGAGACAAGTCCTCCTCCTCCTCCTCCTCCTCCTCCTCCTCCTCCTCCTCCTCCTCCTCCTCCTCCTCCTCCTCCTCCTCCTCCTCCTCCTCCTTCTGCCACAATTCGTTCGCGTGAAAATGCGCGAACGTTGCAACACCCCTCCGATATATATAATATATGCATTATTGCATTCACCTTGGTACCGGCGGGTACGAATTTATCTCTTTAAAATCAATAATTACAGAGAGTCGCCAAAGATATATATTTTCTTTCTTTCTTTTTCTTTTTTTTTTTTCTTTTTTTTAATTTCCTTAACAATTTTTTTTTAAATTTCCTTTAAATTTCGTTAAACTTGACCGAACAAATGGCACAAACCCGACGCGACTAAACGAATCGTCTGTTCCAAATTTTCTAGATTCCCTTTAGAGTCCCCTAGATCTTCAAATGTCAAATTTGAATTTCTCAAATAGTGTGCCCTTGAACTTTTTCATCAGACCACGTACGCACGTACTTAAACATTAAACATAATAATAAAAATAATAATGACGATGATAATGATGATGATAATGATAATAATTGCATTACTTTCAACGACACATTTTACTTATTAATTTATATAGCTTTTAATGTTGAAATATATAATAAATCCCATTGGACGATAATCGAATACCAGAACGTGTCGTTTCGACGTGTCGAACGATCACGTTCCCGTCAGGATATATGTGTCTCTGGTGTATGTACGTACGCATGTATGTATTTTATGTAGATAAATATGTATATATATATATATATATATATATATATATATATATATATACCATGTGTGACAACTCAATTTTCATCGGCACGCAAAATTTTCGTTCCCAAATTGCAAAAGACTCTCTCTCTCACTCTCTCTCTTTTCCAATGAAACCGATTAAATGACTTCTCGTCGTATCGTGTATTTACGAGTCTTTTAACGAGTTCAAATATTCTATCCTGTATATAACACACACACACACACACACACACATATATATATATATATTTATTACTGATCGCTTAACAACTATTATATAAAACGTTTATATTTTATCATAACGTTACATTTTTATTATTAATTTATATATGACCAATTATATAATTATACAATAATTTATATATCACATCGAAATAAATATCCAAAAATGATCTGATAAATATTACGAGATAAACGATGATTAATACATAATCTCAAACTATATTAAACAAAATGCAGTAATTTTTTCCTATACTTACGAATTCCACGAGCATTTTGTCCTAAATACAACTATGCGATATCCTAATATACGCGTACGTACGTGCATAACGTATGTCAACGATAATGGTCGATAATAATTACCGACATTTAACGACTAATCCTCCTCGGTATAAATACTCTGTGCGTACGTACGTATCTATCCTCAATAAGGTACATAACTTCGACGTTAATTTCGTCTCGTGCTTTTAATTAAAAGAAAAAAAAAAAAAAAAAAAGAAAAAAATCTGATTGCCAGGACGCATTGTGCGCGCTAGGTCTTTATCGATTCGACGACGATAACGAAATATGATGACCACGATTATGAATACCATCACCACCACCACCACCACCACCACCAACACCAGCAATGTTAAATGCAGATTAACGCGTTACGTGCAAAATCACATACTCGCATACATACGTACGTACAATACATACATTACATACGTATAGATATATTATATTATATTATACTTGACGAAGAGGCAAGGCAAGTTAGTCTCGAGCATCGTGCATTATCGACCTTATCTCTATCTCTCTGTTTCTCTTTTTTCAATGACCTAACAATATTTCATCGGTCTCACGACCCACATATTTTCATCGACGACGACGACGACGACGACGACGACGACTACGAGGACGACGGGGAGGTAAGGGAGGAGGAGGGAGAAAGAGGTCTAAAAGGGGGGTTGGTAAGTGGGATGGGCCGTGAACAACCATAAAACTTATTATCTCGAGCTATAGATTTAGATTTCGTTGATAATTAACTTGTACGGCAAGTATGCAAAGGTCTTTCGACGTTTTTCTTATTGTCATCGAACGAACTTGCATACACATACGTATATATAATATATATATACGGGTATGTACGTACCATACGTATACGGAAATTTATATGCAATCGACCAGTTTGAATTATTCAACTAAAACCCATCCATCCTCCCACTTTTATAATAGTTAAAAAAAGGTATGTTATAGTTATCGCTTTAACGCGTTTGACTCCATCGAAATGTCGTCGTATGCGACATTTTACATAGTAGAATTATATATATATATATATATGCATGTATGTATGTATGTATGTATATATAGTTTATTTATTTGTGTATATACGTTATAGAGTTAGATGGTAGGTAAAATATTATTTCTAACGAGTCGAAGGAGCAAAGTGAAAGGATATTATCCGGGTCCGTTCATTTCGACGAACACACGATGTACATACATACATACATACATAAATGCATAAATACATACATACGTATTTCTTTCTCGATTGAAAGCCTAAGAGGACAATTGTAAACCCCGCGCGCGCATGTTTTGCGACTGCATAATCGAATTTTATAATTTCTTTTTTCTTTCCCCCGACCCACGGGGCTCAAGCCCAATCTCCCTCTTATACCCCTCCTCCTAACCTTACTTTTATATTTTTAAATTAAATCGAGAGAGAGAGAAAGAGAAAGAGAAAAAGAAGTACGTAATAGTAAAGAAAAAAAAAAATAAATAAAAGAAGAAGAAGTAGTTAAGATTTGATTGAAAAATTTCATATTAATTAAGACCACCCGTCGAGATTTCGGATCGTTCGAACGAAAACTGAACGTTTTTTCTTTTTAGCCCTTCTTTTTATTTAACCCCCTTTTTTATGTATATATATATATATATATATATATATATATATATATATATATATATAATTTTTAATTGGAAAA
>OU964976.1:5200114-5215114 GCA_918808275.2 Dolichovespula sylvestris
AAAAAAAAAAAAGAAAAAAAAAAGAAAAAAAGAACAAGGGGGGTGGGGGATTCCAAAGGTTAGAGAGTTATTCCTGTCGATTGCTGCTACTATTTATACAAAGATATTGGCTAAGCCTTTTTCTTGGAAGAGAGAATCCTTCTAACGCGAGAACGAAATTCTCTTACTTACTTACAACGTGCATACCGAATGCCACATGCTATACCGAATCGTGACACGTATTTTTAGTAAGGGACAAACGAAGTTCGCAAGGGAAGGAAAGGAGAAAGAAAAAAAAAAGAATAGAGAGAGAGAGAGAGAGAGAGAGAGAGAGAGAGGAGAGAGAGAAAGATATTTGCTTTTTCTTTTTCCTTCTTTTTTATTTTTTTTTATTTTTTTTTTTTTTATCCTGGGAAATTCACCGTGTCGTTTCCCATCTTCCTCCTTCTACCTGATCCCTTTTGTTCCTCTAAAGGTTTCCCCGACGAAATGAACTTTGCTCGAAGGAGGTCGTAATCTTCTCTCTGCCGTGCATTCTAATTGTAAGAGAGAGAGAGAGAGAGAGAGAGAGAGAGAGAGAGAGAGAGAGAGAGAGAGAGAGAGAGAGAGAGAGAATACCGTTTGGATCATTACGCACGTGGGAGAGGGTGGGGGGTGGGGGTTATGACCCGTAGACATATTCGCTGAGATTCTTTTAACCGAAACCGACTTAAAGAACAATATCGTATTATTCTATCTTATTAACTCATCAAAATATTAACATAATTTACATCGATCCAATTGTTTGTCTCTCGTTGTTATGTTATTTTGTTTTTTCTTTTTTTTTTTGTTCTTTTTCTCTTTTCTTTTCTTTTTTTTTTCTTTCTTTTTATTACACGATTACAAAATAAAACGATGGTTAACGAGGCTACGGAGGATAATTATAATCTCTCTCTTGAATTGTATCTTCGTCGGTGTTCGACGAGATATATAAAAGGAATGTAATAATAATAATAATAATAATAATTATTATTATTATTATTATAAAAAGAAAACAAAAAGCGAGAAAAGAAAAAGAGAAAACTAAATAGATAAATAAATTAATTAATTAATTAAATAAAATTAAACGAAAACGAATTTTCTCTTTCTCGATCTCTCTCTCTCTCTCTCTCTCTCTCTCTCTCTCTCGACTATGTCTTTGTCCGTCTGACAAAAAAAAAAGGCCGGGGGTAGGAGAGAGATAAAATGAAAGAAAAGAGAAAAGAAAAGGGAAGAACCAAAAGGGGAAATAAAAGAACGGTGCAACATTTTATTGGTTTCAACATAATTCTACGTCTTCGTCCGTTCGATGGAGAAAAAAATGGTAACGAAAGGAAAAAAAAAGGGAAGAAGAAAATAGAAAGAGAGAGAGAGAGAGAGAGAGAGAGAGAGGGAGAACAAGAAAAGAAAATAAAAATAAAAATAAATTAAAATAAAATAAAATAAAATAAAATAAAATAAAATAAAATAAAATAAAATAAAATACAATGAAATGAAATGAAATGAAATAAAATAAAATGAAATTATAAAAGAAAAAGATATAAAAGAAAAGGAAAAACAACGAAGATACTTTATTATCGTTCAATGATAAAATTTATCTCGAGTCCGTTTCGAACGTTCAACATGTGATATATATATATATATATATATACGTACATACATACATAAGAACGAGTGTCACGTAACGGTGCATTCGCGTGAAGACACCGAACAGAAAAAGAGGGAAAAAGAGAGAGAAAGAAAGACAGTCAGTCAGTCAAGCAGACAGACAGTCAGACAGACAGACAGACAGAGAGAGAGAGAGAATTGCCAAGTATTTCCTTTTCTTTTTTCTCTCTCTTTTTTTTTTTTTCGTCTTATCTCATTGCCCATTAAGAAGCAATGAGTAACGCCCACGAAAGAGAGACGAAGTCCCTCTCGTTTCTTTTCTCACGGATCTTCTCTCTCTCGACGAACAGAAAGAAATAAAAACGGAGACGAGGAGGGCGAGGGAGACGGGGGAGGGGGGGTGTGGCAAAGGCTCGAGAAGAATCATCGGTGGGTTTATACGGGTTTGTTCGCGAAAGAACCAAAAAAAAAAAAAAAAAAAAGAAAAGAGAAAAAAAAAGAAAGAAAACAAAAATTCGTTTCCAAGTTCTCACTTGTATTCTATACGGCGGTCTACCTAGCTGCCTGACTTTTTCTTTTTCTTTTTCCTTTTTCCTTTTTTTTTTTTTTTTCTTCCGATTGGAAGAAAAATTAACGCTTAGGAATTATAATTATTAGAAAGATACGTGGCGTTCCCTTTCGTTTGCTTTTCTTCTTCTTTTTTTTTTTTACTTTTTCGTAAATCGTCCGACGTAAAAGGTCGGGAAGGAACGAAAAAAAAAAAAAAAAAGAAAAAAAAAGAAAGAAGAAACTAACGAAAAAGTAAAATGAAAATGATAAGAGAAAAAGGAGGAGGAGGAGAGAGAAATGATATTTAATATAGAGATAAAGGAAATTAATAATTAAATCGATCGTCCATTCATAGACGATAAGAATGAATGAATGAACGAATGAATGAACGAATGAATTAATTAATTAGAACGTACGACGAACTCGAATGATTGCGTTGATTGGTGCGCTTTTTTTTTGTTTTTATTACTTTTTTATTATCATTATTATTATTATTATTATTATTATTATTATTATTATTATTATTCTTTTTTTGCAAAAGTTACGCGACATAATCGTGAAACAGGAAACGTGTCTCGCAAATTTCATAACCGGTCTCTCTCTCTCTCTCTCTCTCTCTCTCTCTCTCTCTCTCTCTCTCTCTCTCTCTCGTATGCCACGTAAAGGGTCAACGCTTCCGCGTTTGCTTTCTTGCGGTTGCAAGTGTAGTTCAGCGAGTAGGAAAAAAGTGTATCTCGTACTTTGTCGTTAAATGGAAAAAACATTATTACGTCTTCGTTATATTGCGATATTGCAAAAATTGTTCCTTAAATTCTATCGCGTTATATATATCTCTCTCTCTCTCTCTCTTTATTTCATTATCTGCAAAAAAAAAATACTTCTCTTTCCTTTTCTTGCCCTACCACCATATATCCAAGCAATTACGTACCTTCCGTTCATGTTATATCCTTAATACGGTTCATTTCTAAGTGCGTATACGTGTACATACACGCGTGTCACTAGTTTAAGCCGTTATCTCGTTAACGAGCTTTGTTAACCATGTTCTCTATTTCTCTCTCTCTCTCTCTCTCTCTCTCTCTCTCTCTCTCTCTCTCTCTCTCTCTTTCTCTCTCTCTTTCTCTGTCTTTCCGTCCGTCCGTCCATATTTCTCCATTTCACGATTTTTAAACGAATTCGATTTTTGCTCTCCTCTTTAATTTTTGAAAGATTGAAAAAAGAAAACAAAGTTGACCGACATGATCTCTCTCCTGCAAGTAACATTTATTAACGAATCTATTATTCATTCGAATTTACATATTCGTCTATATAACTACGTGTATATATATATATATATATATATATATATATATATATATAATACGTAACGAACGAAAGTAATCACGATTGGCTATCTCTCTTTCTCCTTTTAAACATTTTTCCCATAGAGACCGTAGAAATCAGCCGAGCATATATCCTCCCTCCGTGACCTCTCCCCTCTCACTTTTCGTCTTTATCGTTTTCTTTTTCCTTTTATTTTATTTTATTTTTTATTTTTTTTTTTTTTTTCGTTCTCTTCATACAACCCTCGTCGAATGCGTCGGGCCACGAAGTAGACGACGAAAAATACGTTATGCTCATGAATACGTGCATAGCATGCATAACATACATAGCGTAACATACATACGTACGTACGTACGTAAGTACATACATATTTATATAAAAGCATTGAAAATCGTATATCGTAGTTCGTTGATATTACGTTTGATATTATTAATTTACGCAACGTTGAAATTTATATCCAATGATTTTTCTTCGAAATCAGTATAATGTTTAATCTCAATCCTACATTTCTCCACTATCGATCTATATTATATTTCTCTCTCTCTCTCTCTCTCTCTTTCTCTCTTAATCTCCATTAAATAATCGAATCATTCGAGTACATACCGCGAATAAAGATTATGCGCTGGATTAATACCTAATATTTTTATATCGTATATGTATCTTTCGTTTATACGCTTAATCTCCAAACTTTTTTTTCCACGAATCGTATTCGATGAAATTCCTATCGAATTGAATTGGATATCGAATAAAATACGATCGATCGATCGATACGGATCGATCCGTATCGATCGATCGATCTGGATCGTATATCACACGATATCCTTACGATAATTATTAAACTTAGTCATCCCGTTAATAACGTCTTAATATATCTCCTTTGTTAAACTTTTCTTAATCATAACTTTCCAATCTTTAATCCTATCTATAAACATATGACGTATTAAACTCGTTTATTAATAAACACCTTATACCATGATATATATATATATATATATATATATATATATATATACATATGTACAATCTTAACGTTTAAAAAGCTTCTTTGAAAACATTGTAAAATTAAACGTCGACGTGTAAGCCAATGATGAGTCGAAGTATGACGACGTTGATGGTGACGGCGTCGTATCGAGACGTCAAAGACGATGTCGTCAGCGTCATCGTCATCGTCGTCGTCATCATCATCGTCATAGACAACGGAATGCTCGTATTGCGTCGCCTTGAACCAAGAATCCACAAGCTCTCTAGCAACAAGTGGCAACCCTCCATTTCCGCTTTCCTTTTTACCGACTCCTCTTCTCTCTCTCTCTCTCTCTCTTTTTCTTTCTATCACTTTCTCCAAAGTACTTTGAAATGGAAAGGAACGCTCGTGTATCCGAGTAAAAAGTAAAATTAATACCTCAACTCAATTCAATTTCATATTCGATCGATTGATAGTGAGTGAAAATGAAAAGAAAAGAGAAGGAAAAAGAAAGAAATAAATAAATAAATAAATAAATAAATAAATAAAAAGAAAAACGAACTCGTTGAATCAAGATTAACCGTGGTGCCTCGATAACAAGTTAAACGCCTTTGTTTACGGTACATTGTGACGATACGCCTTCGATCGTTCATACGCGATAACGATTAAACGGGATTCGCTAGAGTTAAGGAAAAAATTAAAAAAACATTCCAATCTTTACCTCGAGAAAAATTCGAGTAAAACCATCTTTTTCTTTTCTCTCTTTTTTTTTTGGAGCAGAGAAATTCCAAAAATAAATCTGGCGATATATTAATGAAGTTGTTTTGACGAAGTTGAGAAAAAAATTTTGCAACGATCTAATCTCTGCTTGACCTGAGAAAAGGAAAGAAAGAAAAACAAAACTAATAAAGTAATTTCGATAAAAATCGAAAGTACTAATGAATTAAAGATTCGATAAGATCTAAGAAATTTAAGCGTTACTAATCTTACTTGATCGAAAGAAGGAAGGAACGAAGAAAGGAAAGAGAGAAATGTAGGAAGAAACTAATAAAACATTTTTGATAAAATCTAAAAAAGAAACATATATATATATATAAAGAAAGTGATAAAAATAATTTCAACGAGATATAAAATATTCGGTGAAATCGGATAAATGAAATTTCGATAAGATCGACAAACAAAATCCAGAGGAGGAGGGGGCGGGGGTGGGAAAAACTCCAATGAATTAATTACGATGGTATATCTACGTAGAGTCTGGAGAAAATGATTTCAGATGAGAGAGAGAGAGAGAGAGAGAGAGAGAGAGAGAGAGAGAGAGAGAGAGAGAAATATATGTTATCTTCGAACGGAATCGAAAAAGAAAACGAAAATAAAATGAAACTTTTTGTTATCAGAAAACGGTCGAGAGACGATCTAAACGAGGCGATCTGTATGTTTAAAGTCTGACTACGATGATGTGATGATTATTTTTTTAAATGAAAAGAGATATGATTTTAACGATGGGATGTGATTTCAATGAAAACTAAAAAAAAAGGTATAAGCAGAAGAAGATACGATTCCAACGATTTTAATGAAAATTAAAAAGAAAAAAAAAAAAAAGAAAATAAGCAGAAGAAGATACGATTCCAATGATTCTTTTTAGAGATATGATTTTAATCATTAAAAAGAAAAAAGAAAAAGGAAAAAAGAAAGGAGTAAAAGAAACGGAAAAGAATAGAGAAACCTACGATCCATTTTTCTTTTTCATTCATTTCGTTGACAACTGTTTTTAAAAGTTTTTTTTCCCCATTGGGGAAACGAATATAATAGACCAGGGATGTCATTTTGGTTTGCACTACTTTCCACGAATGGACGATATATTTATTATGGCGTTCATACGATGGTGTCTCCTGGACGTTAGTGGAACACGCTCTCTCTCTCTCTCTCTCTCTCTCTCTCTCTCTCTCTCTCTCTCTCTCTCTCTCTCGGAAGAAGAAAAGAGCACGCGCGCGCGGTGTTCAAAGTCCATGAATTGTGTAAGAGAACCTGTAGAGGAAGGCTCCACGAAGAGGAGAGGAGGAGGAGGAGGAGGAGGAGGAAGAGGAGAAGAGGAGAAGTGTCATGTACCGTGACAAGAAAGAGAACCTGATTCCGATTACGGGGCAATAGCTGGCTGGCTGGCTGGCTTTAGACCCTTTCTTACCTCCCACCCTTCTCTTCTCTACCCTCTTACCCTCGTCCTCTCTCCCACGATACCACTCCCTTCCACAACCCCCTCCTCCTTCGCCTACTATTCCACTCCTTTCGTCCCTTCCAACTTTCAACTTCTTTCCTTGCCGAGAGAATACAGTATCATAATAAAACCGGGAGAGTCTCTCTCTCTCTCTCTCTCTCTCTCTCTCTCTCTCTCTCTCTCCTCTCTCTCTCTCTCGCACGAGCGGCACGCATCACTTTCGTTCCTTCGAAACTATTTCCGTAATTGCTTTCCTACTTGATGCAATAGATTTATTTGTTCTTTTTCTTTTTTTTTTTTTTTTTTTTTTTTTTAATTTTTGGAAACGAACTACGAAAATCTAAAAAAAATATTGGAAAATATTAGATCGTCAAGGATTGAAATAATGTAATTGATAATACCCAATTGCCTTTTCTTCGACAAATTTCATCCTTGACGAACTAATATTATCGGGAGGATCGTCGCTATAATAAAATTCGTCCCTACAATTTTTTAATAATAATAGTAATAATAATAATAATAATAATTTAAATTTAAATTTAAATAATATAAAATTTTCATTTTCTGCGTTTGCAAAATATATATATATACATATATATGAAATGTTATTATTAACGAAAGTATCACGAAAAAAAATATGGATTTAAAGATCGTATAGTTTTATCTCGGAGAAATCGTATCGCTTAAGAAATTCCTCTCGGTGATATTGAATAAAACGTCGTTATGTTTTGTATAGTAAAAATTATTCGATAAAGAAATGTGTAATTTTTAAAGGATAGTATTAATCGTTACCTTCGTACGTACGTATATATATATACATATTTAGATCCGTACTCGTCGAAAGACCGTGTATGAATGAACAAGATGTTCTCTCTTTCTCGGCCTTGAGAGAGTTCGAACACTCGACTGTGTTTTTGTTTTGTTATTTTTCGAAGATAAATTTTCCTAGAAATCCGCAGACCGAATGTCTATTTACATGACGAACGATATATTTCTATCTCTCTCTCACTCACTCATCCTCTCTCTCTCTCTCTCTCTATCTCTCTTTCTTTCTGTCTGTTAATTCTCGTTCCATGTTATTAAAAAGAAATGAATTTACCTGTACGTATGACTAAGAGGAAGCAATATACATACATACATACATACGTACGTACATACATACATATATATATATATATAAGATACTGGTGTCTGCGCTGTCTCTCGTAGAATTCTTGGAAATCTGAAAAGTATATAGGATCATATTATTACGGGATAAAATTAAAAGTGTTTATGTTTTTGTATATTATATGTGCTACATATATATATATATGTGTGTGTGTGTGTGTATAGAAAATATCCATTCTGTATATATATTAGTATGTTCTCATAAGTTTCTTCCGTATCATTTATTCATTTCGCATCAAAAAAGAGGAAGAAACTTATGGGACATCCTAATAAATATATCTATATATATATATTTTTTTTTTAGGTTATCAAGGTTACAATTTGTTGTTAATAATGCCTAATTGCGTTTTTAAAAACGAGAGAGAGAGGGGGGGGAGGGAGAAGAATTTATATGTCGTGAAAATAAAATAAAGTCGGAAAATTGAAGAAAAAAGTATATCGCAATAGCTCCCTAACGCTTAGATGAGCGGGGCGGGGAGGGACCGATTTTAATTTTCGTCAATATCTTTTGAACGCGGCCATTAGAAAAACGCACGTTTGGCTATCGATCGATAAAATGGTGGTGGCGGTGGTGGTCGTACGTTAGAAAGAAAAAATATGTCAATTACCTCTGTAATTATGCGCGGAGCGACGAAGTAGCACGGTCGTTGCACAGTCTCTCGTTAAACGCGTCCAAAATGGCGAGCCGTTCAAAATAGGGTACGTGGACCCCGTAGTTCGTTTACCGATCGACATACGTCACTTCCGGGTACCTAGTGAGTCAATAATAATATTAATTTTTTTGTCTTTTTCTTCTTTTTTTGTTTTCTAGACAATCATTTTAAAAAAGCAACGTGCAATATGAATTATTATAGAAGAAGAGGATCATCGAAGTTACGAAAAATCTGTTCGATTGGTATCATTAATATCGACATAGATTTTTAATTAAACGAAGATACGTTTTTTAATTAAGAGCGGAATACATATATACATACATACATATATATTTGCGTATACGAAAATCGAATATATATATATTACGAAATACGAGATCGGGGTCACGTTATAACAAATGAAAATATTCTCTCAATTGGAACGTCGTTAAAAAAAAAAGGTCAAGAGAGAAACATCGATGACCGCGATAATGAAGATCTAGAAAATTCGAGAGGAGAGAAAAAAGTTGTTACGCAATAGCCTCGCATCTTCCACCTCTCTCTCTCTCTCTCTCTCTCCGCCCCGATCCCTAATACACCACCGGAAAATGTCGTTGACGCCGATCTTATATTAGCGAATATCCTTCTATCGCGCTTACGACAGACGCGGTTAGTAAACGCGTTAACTAGGAATCAATTCGATATACAAGGAACTACTGTAACGTTATAATGAAAATATGTGTAACTAATTACCTGTAATTAACAAGAACGATATAAAGATCCCGGATTATCATCGAAGTGTGGTGATTGCGGTGTTGGTGTCAATCGAAGGAACAAACATGGCGACGTTGTCCACTGTTGCCTGACTGTTGAATAGTTCGCGCCGCGCATGCGCATAAATGTTATTGTACCTATCGAGTACATCGTTGGTCAAACGACGTGTATCGTAATTTCACTTTTTCACATTATTATTGAGAAATACCAAGATGTATAATAATTAAAAAAATCCATGATGATTGGAATCATTTAAAACGTATTTTATCGATCGACGTCGATACAACGGATGATCGTTTTTCGATCGTACATTACCAAAATAATACTAATAATAATAATTATTTTTATTATAATAGATAATTGATCGATCGATTGAACGTAAGAATATATCGTTCCTCGTGATATATGTATCGTGACGATATATTCGATAAAAGTATTGCATCGATTTTTCAGAAACGTTTGGTTAGAGTTCGTGGAAGTGATTCGAAACGACTTTGTTTTAAGAAGGAGAAAATAATACGTTCGGATATATTATGTGAGGAGTGAAAATAAAAGGAAACGATTTTGACTTACGTATTCGATACATATATAATATATATATATATATACACTACTGACCTATATTAAATCGACACACTGACCTATATAATTTCTTAGAGAATACGTATGCAAGTACCTGTTTTTTTTCAATGCCAAGGTAGACGACCCGACGAAAAAAAAAGAAGGAAAAAGAAAGAGGAAAAAACTCTCCCTCTCTCTCTCTCTCTTTCTCTCTCGTTCGCTGCTTCTTCCACACAGAGACATGCTACACATACAAGCTTACGAATACCTGGAATCGAGCTCTGCTCGGACGATGCAAACGATCGAAAAAGAAAAACTTTGTATGTATATATGTATGTATGTATCTGTTTTCTCGAGACATGATTTTCTTATATAAATACATTTACATATATATGTATATATATATATATATATTCTTGGAAGTGTCCGGACTATTTCTTATTTCAATATAGGTTTGTAGGAAATGTATATTCTCCTCGAAAAAGAGATGCAAACGTTGGTACGAAAAAAAATAAGGGACAATATTTTTCCCATCGGTTCGTCTTAACTTTCTTTTCTTTTTTCTCTTTTTCTTTTCTTTTCTTTTCATTCTTTTTTTTCCTTTTATCACGAATTATTCTATTATAACATATCAATATTCGAATACGTATGTGGGAGAGAATGCCGATGATTTAATTTTGTTAAATATTAACGAAACGATTGACGTGCGTGCTCTTATAAAAATAACATTTTTCTTTTCTTCTTTATTGAATAATTTTACACCGTTCAATCGATTTCCTCGATATCGAATAGATCGTTTAATGGATCGAATAATTAATAACATCGAATTGTTTGTTTTTTTTTTTTGTTTTTTTAATGAATCGCATGAAATCGTTTAGAGATAATATTTTCGTTCATTCATTCATTCTTTCTTTGTTTCTTTTTTTTTCTTCTTTTTCACGAAACGAAATTCAAATGTATAATTTTAGATTAGGTTAAGTGAAAACGATTCGCGCGTGCTGTTATAAGAATTACTTTTTTTTTCCATTTAATCTCTTTTTCTTTCGAATAATTTGCACCGTTCAATCGATTTCCTCGATATCAAATCGATCATTTAATGGATCGAATAATTAACAACATCGAATCATTTATTTCATGGATCGCACGGAATCATTTGGAGATAATATTTTCTTCGGTTTTTTTTTTTTTTTTATACGAAACGAAATTCAAATGAATGATTTTAGATTAGGTTAGGTTTGTTATTTTCTTGCGATCTTTCTTTCGCATGATACAACGGCATAGCAACCAAGGTGTGTAAAAGGAGTACGCGAGTGAGCGAGTGAGCGAGAGAGAGAGAGAGAGAGAGAGAGAGCATCGACATCGTCATCGTTGCCGTGAAACGTTTTTTCTTTTCTTTTTCTACTGTTCACCGAACGAGAATCAGCGTGAAAGGCGATGGTTACTCGTTAGAGTAACTTTAATGAGTCACCCCTTCTTATATCCTCAGAAGCGCTTTATGGGAATGGAAAGTGGAGAGAGAGATATATATACATACATACATACATACATACATATATATATATATATATATATATATATATATATATATATATAATGAGTGATTATTTCGATTCAACGAGTCTCGTAACTCCCAGTGATTTCAAGTCATTCATTCAATGCGTTCACATTGTTCATCATTGTGCATAAATTAATAAATTTGTAGTCCTCAAAAGTTATACTTTGTAATCGCATTTATTCGTTTGTATTTTTTTTTCTTTCTCTCTCTCTCTCTCTCTCTCTGTCTCTCTCGACATAACAAAAAATATCTATGCGTTAAAAAGCGTTACGATAAATAAAACACGTTTTAATAAAAATAATAGTTATTATTATTATTTTTATTATTATTATTATTATTATTATTATGTGCGCGATAATGAACGTCTACTATGCGTGATATTTTTTACAGAAAAGAGGAGGAAGCCCATGGAAAAAGTCAATGTATACGCCATGAAAATGCCAGATTATGCTTTTCTTCCATCGAACCTCGCCAAACTCGATCCCGATTTGTTTCAATGCAAATCAACTTACGCCGTAGAAATAAAACCGAAACAGGGATATCAACTTAAGGAAGAACAACGACGATTGCAAAAGTGTCCGTATTGCCTTGCACAGTATAACAAGGTTGGTAATAGAAATATTATCGTGGGTTTTTTTTTTATTTTTTTTTTTTTTTTATTACTATCATTAAGTCGTCAAGGATAAAATTTGTAGTTGACGATGCATAATTGCCTTGTTAATGTTTTTTTTTTTTTCCCCCTACAAATTTCATCCTCGACGACGACCTGATATATTAATCCTAACCTATCTTTCCAACGTTCATTTCCAACGAATCCGATCGAACGGTTATTCTCCTTTCGTTTGTTTCAGTTTAAGAAGAAATCGATCGACAAACGTAGCGACTATTGCCCGTTCGATCTATTCTCGGGGGTGGAGAAACGTATGAAGGCGGCTATCTACGCATTGCTGAGATCGCCTCAAAACAATTTGAAGATATTCAAGGACGGTGGTGTCGTATACGATCACGAACATTCAACGGACGAGAATCTCGAAACCGTATTAAACGATCTTCGTCGTACCGTCGATACTAGTAAAAAGGTTACCACCACCGTCAACGACAACGACGACGACCTCTTCGGCGATTTGATTTGCGCCGTACTTTTGCACTCTTATCCTCGGTGTAAACGTACGAAGTCGATGCGAGACGTGTTTGACGAACGTAATCGCCTTTATCATATTACGGAACGTGACTCCGGAGTTATTATTGTTCGTGACACCAACGAGGAACTGCTCGTTTCGAAAACAAAAAAACTTCTTTATCACGTACAGGAAGTAAGAATTTCGTTTCACCGATAAATTCGTTCGTTTACATTACGATTACGGATAATTATAACCTATCTTTCGATGAAATATTTTTTATTTGCTTTTTTTTTTTTTTTTTTTTTTTTTTATATAGGAATGTAAACGCGAAGGTAACGATCTGCCTAAGGACTGCGTATTGGAACGAATACTTTCCATGCAAAGATTACCATACGTCGGTACAGAACATATCTATCATATCCACGATGAATATTCTACGGTGATAAACGATGAGATCATATACTCTCATTTAATAAATTCTTCTTGGAATAATACGAAGGAAGAAGAACACGAGGATTCTAATGGGAATAGTGCAGACAATTGGCAGAGTAAAGCTTCTGAAGTTAGAGAGAATATTGAGTTAATTAAAAATACAAATCGACCGAAGGAAAATGTTTCTTTCTACGGCGAAGAGTACGTAGATAAAGGTAATAATAAAAATGTCGATTATAATAATGGCGACAGAACGTCAAGCAACATAAATAACAAGGATCTAATAGCGTTGCAAAATTATCTTTTGTTTTGTACCGCAAGAGATTGTTCGATATTGATAACTTTTCGACAATTAAAACCGTAAGTTCTGTTTGTATCATTAGGATTGATTTTAATTTAAATCGATACAAATATAATCTTTATTAATATCTTTCACAGGGAAACACTGTCGTCCGTTCCACAAGAATATGTGATCAAGATATCCAAAGATATTTGTTTTCTTACCAGTGTTAACGTTACGGACTTGGATCCAAAGAGTGTTCACAGTATCGAAAGGCATCGTCAAAGAGACATAGATATTCTTAAAGCGACGATATCCGTACTGAACGAAGAATTATCTCTAAATGATCGTCAATGAATATCCAAGATAGATATTTCTAGTACGTTGAATTTTATTTTTATTTATTGATTATCTTTATTATTTTAATTACGTCTTTCATGCGATCACGTTGTTTACCTCAAATTTTGTCGATTCTGATTTACATAATTTTATTTACATTACGATATGAATATTTTATTATACGGGAAATAATATGCGTGGAAGGACAGATTATTATTCCATTAATTAATTAAGAATAATAGTAATTGCAAAGTATTATTAATAACATAACACAACAAAGAGACTAAATGATTAGTATAAATAATATAAATATTACAAAATATGGATAAATATATACGAAATAAGAAGGGATATAAAGTCTGAATATCCTGATTAAATTTCACGCACACTTTGAACGTAAAGTACAGAAATTATTTCTCGTCATATTTTTATCCACGAATATTCTATAAGAATCATAAATTAAAAAAGAAATAAAAAGTAAATTACATTAATTCGTTGCCAATCCAAATCTTAACCACAAAAGGTAACGAGTATCGTCGTGTCGGTATATCGGACTACGTATGTAGGTGGCGCTGGGTGGCGTTTCGATCGTTTCGTTTACGTTATTCGTTCCGCGGGAAAATTTAACACAAGTAAATTTTTATTTACTTGTTCCATTAGAATTATTAGCCCTAAAAACTTCTTCATCTCCGGTACCGTTACATCTGTCCATTTTTTTTCGATGAGGCTTTCCTAGCCTATCGGTAAAGTGTTAAAAAGAAAATTTTTTTTTTTAAATAATTCTCAAGTAAATTACGTTGTAAATATATATATATATATATTTTTTTTTTGAGACGAATAAAATGATGCATTATTGTATGCATTTCGAATGCACCCTTAAACGCATTGATATTAATCGTTATGTTATAGTATAATAATCTGTCATGACAGTGACAAAGTATAATCGAATTTTCATGGCAATAGAGAGAGACTGCTCTAAGGTGCAAGGCCGTTCAACAGTTATGAATGGCACGATTGAAAAGTGGGGAAAGTCGGGCAACGCCAGGACCGCAACAATAGAAGGTGCAGAACAATGCCACCACCAACCCCTCCCCTTTTCATTGAAACGGACGTTAACGTTTTTGTTCGGTCTTATGATCGAATATCGAAATTTTACGTGAAAAATTTCATAAATCGTATTCCATTTACTTACGTAAATTATTATCGGCGATCTTTCTCGATAAAAAAAAAAAAAATAAAAAAAAGAAACGCGTCGCGTATTTAAAAAAATTACGATCGATTCGAATCGTGAAAAAATAACGTTCAAACGAATGATCCGACATAACCTAACGAATTATATCAAACGTACGATTTTTAGCTATCGATCGATATCGACGGTGATGAAAGAACAAAACAAAATTACATAAAAAGAAAAGAGAAAATTCGTACGTAGTGAACGTGATAATTTAACAAGATAACCTTATACACGCATAAGCTCTTATTGAAGTAACCT